>CM019066.1:43983665-44277188 GCA_009667805.1 Leptobrachium leishanense | reverse complement strand
GGAGGGATGAGCCACCCACATCAATTTATAATCCGCTGACTCCACAAATTTAATAATTGAACATCTGGTGGAAAACATGGGGGTGGGTTCACTTTGAGGTTAGATACAGAGATTTGAGGCATAAGTAATAGTCAGCTCCGTGGCCTCCTCTCAGAATGAGTCACTGAGCAAAGGTCTGAGAAGAGCGCGATCATGTAACCGCAGGGAAACATAACGGCAGCGCGTACCGAGACCATCAGTTTCACCGGCAACAGAGCGACAATGGATAAAGACGAAGAATTTAATAGGATTACTAAGCATCATGGAAAAAAACGTGAATTCTCTGCGTGCTCGACTATTATTATTATGCTTTATTTATAATAGCGACACATATTCCGCAGCGCTTTACAAGATCAGTGTACAAGGGGTTAATACGTTGTAATACCACACATGGAAATGACCTGATTCAGGGGGTCCCTGTTCCCAAGAACTTACAATCTTTAGATGTACAAGTATTTTGTGGAGGTCGGCGCATCCATATCGTTAGGTGTCTCGCCCAAGGACACTCGCTGGTGGCGTCTTCTGAGTGGGATCAAGTCATCTTTCCATGATTGTAGAGCAGCGACCTGTGGTTGGGTTGAACTCGCTTCTCGTAAAGTCGAGACTTGCTTCTCCAACGTTGTATTGGAGGGATGTGCTAAAAGGGATTTCTTTTGACTCGCTTCTCCACGGTCGAAGGGTAGAGACGTTACCACTGGACTCCGTAGTCGATATTCTCCGGTAGCAAGTATGTACCGTTAGGTGTCTTGCCCAAGGACACTCACTGGAGAGGTGCTCTGGCTGGGATTCGAGCCTGGGTCTTCATGGGTATAGAGCAGTGATGTTACCTCTACTCCATCCAGCCGGTACATACTCAATTCTGATCTCCCAGCTCCAACCAGGAACCTGGGCATTTTAGGGAATGCTCAGGGGGCATGGCCAGAGATTAGGCTATTCCCAGACTTTTTAGATGATGTCACAACTTGTTTTAATCATTTATGTCAATAAATTGTTATTTAGAACAAGAGCAAAGGATCTATTTACAGCCAGTGAATTATCACTGCGTTTACTATATATAATAAATCTCCGCACTGGGTTTGTCAATATGCAGCTCTATTATATACTCGGACACCCCAATTTTATGGAGAGGCCTAAAAAAAGACACCCGCACACTCAGAACTATATGGTCCCTAAAAAGACACCCACAAACCGTGAACATAGGGAGGAGCCCCTAAAAAGACACCCGCACACCCTGAATATATGGAGGAGCCCCTAAAAAGACACCCGCACACCTGAATATATTGGAGGAGCCCCTAAAAAGACACCCGCACACCCTGATATATGGGAGGAGCCCCTAAAAAGACACCCGCACACCCTGAATATATGGAGGAGCACCTAAAAAGACACTCGCACACCCTGAATATATGGAGAAGCCCTAAACAGACACACCCCACACACCTGAATATATGGAGAGGAACCCCTAAAAAGACACCCACACCCTGAATATATGGAGGGCCCCTAAAAAGACACCCACACACCCTGAATATATGGAGGAGCCCCTAAAAAGACACCCACACACCATGAATATATGGAGGAGCCCCTAAAAAGACCCCGACACCTGAATATATGGAGGAGCGAGCCCCCAAAAGACACCCGCACACCCTGAATATATGGAGGAGCCCTAAATAAACAAGCACACCCGCACAGCCCTGAATATATGGAGAGGAGCCCTCTAAAAAGACACCGCACACCCTGAATATATGGAGGAGCCCCTAAAAAGACGCCCACACACCCTGAATATATGGAGGAGCCCCTAAAAAGACACCCACACACCCTGAATATGGAGTCCCTAAAAAGACACCCGCACACCCTGAATATATGGAGGAGCCCCTAAAAAGACACCTACACCCTGAATATATGGAGGAGCCCCTAAAAAGACACCCGCACACCCTGAATATATGGAGGAGCCTCTAAAAAGACACCCGCACACCCTGAATATATGGAGGAGCCCTAAAAAAGACACCCGCACACCCTGAATATATGAGGAGCCTCTAAAAAGACACCCGCACACCCTGAATATATGGAGAGAGACCCTAAAAAGACCACCCGCACACCCTGAATATATGGAGGAATCCCTAAAAATGAACCCACACACCCTGAATATATGGAGGAACCCCTAAACAGACACCGGCACAACCCTGAATATATGGAGGAACCCCTAAACAGACACCCACACACCCTGAATATATGGAGGAACTCTAAAAAGACACCGCACACCCTGAATATATGGAGGAGCCCCTAAAAAGACACCCGCACACCCTGAATATATGGAAGAGACCCTAAAAAGACACACCGCACACACCCTGAATATATGGAGGAATCCTAAAATGAAACCCCTACACCCTGAATATATGAAGGAACCCCTAAACAGACACCCGCACACCCTGAATATATGGAGGAATCCCTAAAATGAAACCCCTACACCCTGAATATATGGAGGAACCCCTAAACAGACACCCACACACCCTGAATATATGGAGGAGCCTCTAAAAAGACACCCGCACACCCTGAATATATGGAAGAGACCCTAAAGACACACCCGCACACCCTGAATATATGGAGGAATCCCTAAAATGAAACCCACACACCCTGAATATATGGAGGAACCCCTAAACAGACACCGGCACACCCTGAATATATGGAGGAACCCCTAAACAGATACCTACACATCCTGAATATATGGAGGAACCCCTAAAAAGACACCCGCACACCCTGAATATATGGAGGAACCTCTAAAAAGACACCCGCACACCCTGAATATATGGAGGAGCCCCTAAAAAGACCCCGCACAACCCTGAATATATGGAAGAGACCCTAAAAAGACACCCGCACCCTGAATATATGGAGGAATCCCTAAAATGAAACCCGCACACCCTGAATATATGGGGAACCCCTAAACAGACACCCGCACACCCTGAATATATGGAGGAGCCCCTAAAAAGACACCCACACACCCTGAATATATGAAGGAGCCCCTAAAAAGACACCTGCACACCCTGATTATATGGAGGAACCCCTAAACAGACACCGGCACACCCTGAATATATGGAGGAACCCCTAAACAGATACCCACACACCCTGAATATATGGAGGAACCCCTAAAAAGACACCCGCACACCCTGAATATATGGAGGAGCCCCTAAAAAGACACCCGCACACCCTGAATATATGGAAGAGACCCTAAAAAGACACCCGCACACCCTGAATATATGGAGGAATCCCTAAAATGAAACCCCTACACCCTGAATATATGGAGGAACCCCTAAACAGACACCCGCACACCCTGAATATATGGAGGAGCCCCTAAACAGACACCCACACACCCTGAATATATG
Organism: Leptobrachium leishanense; assembly: GCA_009667805.1. Classification (NCBI taxonomy): domain Eukaryota; kingdom Metazoa; phylum Chordata; class Amphibia; order Anura; family Megophryidae; genus Leptobrachium; species Leptobrachium leishanense. Next base: position 44,273,775 of record CM019066.1, on the reverse strand, counting down.
GAGGGGCCCCTAAAAAGACACCTGCACACCCTGAATATATGGAGGAACCCCTAAACAGACACCGCACACCCTGAATATATGGAGGAACCCCTAAACAGATACCCACACACCCTGATATATGGAGGAACCTCTAAAAAGACACCCGCACACCCTGAATATATGGAGGAACCCCTAAACAGACACCCGCACACCCTGAATATATGGAGGAGCCCCTAAACAGACACCCACACACCCTGAATATATGGAGGGGCCCTAAAAAGACACCTGCACACCCTGAATATATGGAGGAACCCCTAAATAGACACCGCACACCCTGAATATATGGAGGAGCCCCTAAAAAGACACTGCACACCCTGAATATATGGATGAGCCCCTAAAAAGACACCCACACCCTGAATATATGGAGGAGCCCCTAAAAAGACACCCACACACCCTGAATATATGGAGGAGCCCCTAAAAAGACACCTGCACACCCTGAATATATGGAGGAGCCCTAAAAAGACACCCGCACACCTAAATATATGGAGGAGCCCCTAAAAAGACACCCACACACCCTGAATATATGGAGGAGCCCCTAAAAAGACACCCACACACCCTGAATATATGGAGGAGCCCCTAAAAAGACACCCGCACACCCTAAATATATGGAGGAGTCCCTAAAAAGACACCCACACACCCTGAATATGGAGTCCCTAAAAAGACACCCGCACACCCTGAATATATGGAGGAGCCTCTAAAAGGACACCCGCACACCCTGAATATATGGAGGAGCCCTAAAAAGACACCCGCACACCCTGAATATATGAGGAGCCCCTCTAAAAAGACACCGCACACCCTGAATATATGGAAGAGACCCTAAAAAGACACCCGCACACCCTGAACGCAAAATATGAGCCGCACACCCTGAATATATGGAGCCCCTAAACAGCACCGGCACCCTGAATATATGGAGGAACCCCTAAACAGACACCCACACACCCTGAATATATGGAGGAACCTCTAAAAAGACACCCGCACACCCTGAATATATGGAGGAACCCCTAAACAGACACCCGCACACCCTGAATATATGGAGGAGCCCCTAAACAGACACCCACACACCCTGAATATATGGAGGGGCCCCTAAAAAGACACCTGCACACCCTGAATATATGGAGGAACCCCTAAATAGACACCCGCACACCCTGAATATATGGAGGAGCCCCTAAAAAGACACCTGCACACCCTGAATATATGGATGAGCCCCTAAAAAGACACCCACACACCCTGAATATATGGAGGAGCCCCTAAAAAGACACCCACACACCCTGAATATATGGAGGAGCCCCTAAAAAGACACCTGCACACCCTGAATATATGGAGGAGCCCTAAAAAGACACCCGCACACCCTAAATATATGGAGGAGCCCCTAAAAAGACACCCACACACCCTGAATATATGGAGGAGCCCCTAAAAAGACACCCACACACCTGAATATATGGAGGAGCCCCTAAAAAGACACCCGCACACCCTAAATATATGGAGAGTCCCTAAAAAGACACCCACACACCCTGAATATGGAGTCCCTAAAAAGACACCCGCACACCCTGAATATATGGAGGAGCCTCTAAAAAGACACCCGCACACCCTGAATATATGGAGGAGCCCCTAAAAAGACACCCGCACACCTGAATATATGGAGGAGCCTCTAAAAAGACACCCGCACACCCTGAATATATGGAAGAGCCCTAAAAAGACACCCGCACACCCTGAATATATGGAGGAGCCCCTAAACAGACACCGGCACACCCTGAATATTGGAGGAACCCCTACAGACACCCACACACCCTGAATATATGGAGGAGCCCCTAAAAAGACACAGAATATATGGAAGAGACCCTAAAAAGACACCCGCACACCCTGAATATATGGAGGAACCTCTAAAAAGACACCCGCACACCCTGAATATATGGAGGAGCCCCTAAAAAGACACCCGCACACCCTGAATATATGGAAGAGACCCTAAAAAGACACCCGCACACCCTGAATATATGGAGGAATCCCTAAAATGAAACCCACACACCCTGAATATATGGAGGAACCCCTAAACAGACACCCGCACACCCTGAATATGTGGAGGAGCCCCTAAAAAGACACCCACACACCCTGAATATATGAAGGAGCCCCTAAAAAGACACCTGCACACCCTGAATATATGGAGGAGCCCTAAAAAGACACCCGCACACCCTGAATATATGGAGGAGCCCCTAAAAAGACACCACACACTGAATATATGGAGGAGCCCCTAAAAAGACACCTGCACACCCTGAATATATGGAGGAGCCCCTAAAAAGACACCCGCACACCTGAATATATGGAGGAGCCCCTAAAAAGACACCTGCACACCCTGAATATATGGAGGAGCCCTAAAAAGACACCCGCACACCCTGAATATATGGAGGAGCCCCTAAAAAGACACCCGCACACCCTGAATATATGGAGGAGCACCTAAAAAGACACCCGCACACTAGTGATGAGCCGAACACCCCCGTGTCCGGTTCGCATTCGAACTTGAACAATTTCAAAAGTTCGATTTCGAACTCGAACATGAACTGTACTCAATGCAAGTCAATGGGACTCGAAAGTTTGATTTTTAGAGTGCTCTCCAAGAGAGCATATATGCAAGATATTTGCCATAAAAAGGTGTATGGGGGTCCGGGTAGTGCCCTGGGGGACAGGAAACAAGGACAAAAAGTAAAAAAAAAAGTTTTTAACCCTTTCGCTGCTGAGGCATTTCACGCCTCTGTGTTAAGCTAATTTTTACCGCTTTCGCTCATCATGTTTAAACGTGTTTTGAAGCTTATTTTAGTATATGACCCAGACATATTATATATCGTTCTTTCCGTCAGACTCGACAGATTCATAATATGTCATTATTATATGTATACGTTATGTCATGTCTGTATATTATAACAAAAATGCAATAAAATATTACATTTTTAATAATTTACAATGTGTAAAGTGGTTTTTTTCACATTTTAACATGCGAGCAATTGCGGTTATATTTTGTATGGGGTGCGCTTGTTAAAAAAATTAGAAATGGGGTCTCGTTCCATTTTTTTGGGGGAAAATTACACAATTTTTAACAAACGCACCGCATACAAAAATCATTAGTGCAGCATCATTGTTCACATTATAATTGAAATGGGAACAATATTGCTGCATTAACGAACCAAAAAAAAGAAAAAAAATTGTTTATTTTTTTTATAATTTTTTTAAAATATATTTTTATTTTTAATTTTTATTTTTTTTAAAAAACTTTTTTCATGGTCATGTTTGGTATCGTTGGAACGGCCGATCCAACAGTACCAAACATTAACCCCTAGCTGCCATGGATCAGGAGATAGGGGGTTCATTGGAACCCCCTATCTCCACCATTTGTGGCAGTTAGGGGTTAACTCCAAGAGGAGGGGGCATTCCCGGAAGCTTGGCCGACATCCAAGATGTCGGCCAGCTCCAGGAAAGGATCACGAACCGGCGCTTTTCGGCACCGATTCGTGATCCGGCCCCCATGGGGTTAATGCCAAGTACCGTTAGGAAGGGCAAGCTGTGCCCTTCCAAACAGTGCCTGGATTAACCCTCTGCATCCCGGCGATCGGGAGGGAGAGAGGTCCGAAGGACCTCCCCCCCTCCCTTTCAGGTGCCTCCTCCGCAGTGAAAGGGTTAAAGGAGCAGTGAGTTTTCCATGAAATAAAGGTTAAGAATAAAAACGAAAAATTCCTTCGAATATCATGCCTAGGAGGTCCCCATAACCTGCCCTTGAAGTGGTGAATTTGTAGAATGTATAGAAACATTAAAAAACAAAAAAATGACATTTCAAATTACGGTAAATGGTTTTCCTTTAATCTATTCATAAACAACTGCTTGGGGCGGCAGCCTGTTTCAAAAGAGGAGACGTTTTAGGATACACAGAACAAGTTTAGCGATTTTTTTTGGCTAAATTAAGGTGAAACTCATGCAGGCTTTGGATGAAAGTAACAATAGGTGCTTTAAAATTGGGCCTTTAGTTTCGGCAACAGTGCCGCCACACCGTAACCTCTCTGTGGTATTGTGGAAGAGTGCAGGGTTGGACCCTGCGGTCAAATATTAAAATGATATGAATCTGGTACAGGCGTCAGTGGCAGTGCACCCAAATATTGTGCCTTTGGTGGCAGCAAGTGCCTTCACACCGTAAGTAACCCCTCTGTGGTATTGTGGAAGAGTGCAGTGGTGGAGGTTTTGGTAATGCAGAAGAGATCTCCGATCTATTCAGTTACATCAGCAGCTATAACAAAACCGGGTCAGCAATGTTTAGGCACTTGTACTGCGCTACTGTATATGGTGAGAATCGGCACACACCAGTAGCAACAGGTTGCAAACAGAACAGGCAGGGAATACACAGAGAGAATAGTCATATGGCAGGCAAAGTCGGCAACAGATCGGGTCCTCAGAACAAGCAGGGTCAGTAACAAGTATACAAACTGATTCGGTAAGCTAGCGTTATGGGAATAAAGGCTGAGACACGCTGAGCGTGTAGCGACGCACAGCGTAGAGAAGCGAAGAGAAGCAAACATTTTGCAGGCTTGACTTCACTCCGCTCCGCCTCGCAGCGTGTCTACACTACATTACGTTTGCTTCTAACCGCACTGGACAGGAATCCACTAACCAAATTAAAATGTACACACAAAACCGTTTTATTTTCACAAAACACATGTTATATAGGCAAAAAAAGGTTCTACTGAATAAAATACATCAAAAATTACTGTTAATTTAATAGGAATAGTATAAAAATATAAAAAAAGGTAACCCCATATCATATATATTATAGGGACATGGAGCGCCGTGTATAGAGTAGGGATGCATTGATACCACACACAGACATATACGTATATATCAACACGCAGACCTATATATAAGTATATATCCACACTAATGATGAGCCGAACACCCCTGTGTTCAGTTCGCATCCGAACAGCCGAACGGCCGAAATGTTCGAATACGAACTCGAACACAATGTAAACCTATGGGGGCCGAACACGCAAAATGTGTTCGCAGTTCTCCTAAATGTACTGGCAGCTCCCGTAACTCACCTGTCCTGCAGCTGTCCCGGCCTCCTGTTCCCTGGTCCGTCAGCTCCTCCGATCCGTCTGGCCGTGGCTCCTCTCTGCCCCACGTCTTCATGCTGAATGCACCGACTTTACCCAATCAGAGCTTGGCTAAAGCTCTGCCCCATGCCTCATCTTCATGCTGAGCTCTGATTGGGCAAAGTCCTGCACCTGACCTGGACTTTGCCCAATCAGGGCTCAATATTGCACCCCCCCCCCCATTTGGCTGATCCCTCCAGAAGAAATGTTGAACCCGACAGAGCAGAGAATATATATATTATTCTCTGCTCTATCGGGTTCAACATTTCTTCTGGAGGGATCAGCCAAATGGGGGGGGCAATTAGTTGCCAAAATGTGTGTGTAATACAAGTCTGGATATATATTTATAAGAATATAGATATATATCTTCTCTATATATATGTATATCATACCTGCCCTTACCTTCCCCTATAAATTTGCTAAAAATATACACACAAAAAAACAAACCACTGCCTGAGATCCCACGCAGCCCACATGCCCCTCTACCTGGCTGAATGTATCTAATATATATAATTAAATACATTCAGCCAGGTAGAGAAAGAAAAAAAAGTTTTATTTTATGTTCCCAGGGACATTTAAAAATGTCCTCCTATTTTATTTTTTTTAGAAATGTGCCACCTTACCTAAGCCTGGTGGTCAGTGGGGGCTCCCTGGATCCTGGTTGTGGGGGCGGGTCTGCGGTGGCTGCAGGTGCAGTGGCTCCCTCCCTGCGCTGCCTGTCTCTGCCACATGCACCCGGGTGGCTATCCCGCACAGTCGCAGCTCTGTCATCCGGCGGCCGCATGCTCCTCAAGGGGATCCTTGGGAGGCCCTGGCAGGCTGCCCTCTACAGTGCCTGATTAGAGGGTCGTGTCTGCCTGATGTTTTAGTAACAAGAATGTTTTATCCCATAGGCTTCAATGTTAAAAATATTCCCGTTTTAATTCAATATCTAACAAACCGTTGCTTATAATATTCTGCAGTAAAGAGTCTCTTTATTTCTAGATTTTTTAGTATTTTTTAAGCATTTTTTATACTTTTTCAATTATTTTTCTTTTGAACTTTTGGCGAACATCCCAAAAAGTTCGAAGTTCGCGAACTGTCGAACGGCCGATGTTCGATGCGAACTCCGAACTGATCGAACCGATCAGCTCATCCATACCGCACACCCTGAATATAAGGAGGAGCCCCTAAAAAGACACCCACACACCCTTAATATATGTAGGAGCCCCTAAAAAGACACCCTGAATATATTTAGACAATAAGGCTAGGGTCAGAGGAGCGCATTCTGTGCGGACTGTGCGTCTGACTGACAAGGTAGTGGCCACACAGTCCGTTTTTGTGACTGATGTTTTTTTTGACTGATGTAGAAGGGAAAATACATAAATATGAAAAAAAAAATGTGTCCGTCAAAAATGCTGGACGTATAAATGCAGTCCGTCTGACTTCGTTCCATCACTCACACAAAAAGCTATGCGGACGTTGTGGACGCAGCGCACTCTGTGCGTCCCTTCTATCAGTTTTACGTTCTTGCCTAACTTGAGTCCGATTGCCGCGTCCGTTGTGCGTCCACACTTCTGTGCGGACGTACTTCGTGTGTGGGGCTCTGTTGATCATAATTGTATGCTACCACGGACGTTAAAATGTGCGGCAACACGGACATTAATACTGAGCTTGTCTGACCCGAGCCTAAGAGGACATATGGATTGAGTCCAAAATAGGGACTGTGTGGATTAAATTGTGACACTTGGTGGGTATGTTATTTATTTTCCGTATAAGCCGTATAATTGCTGCTAATATATAATGATACATTCCGTTGGATTGTGAGAGGTTGTCAGGCTGCGTTGACTGAGCCGCGCTGTGTTTTAATGTATGTTATGACATAGAGATGATACATCAGAGTGAAGCCAGCGGGGAGTTCTTGTCACGTTTTCATTCCGCCGTAGACCTTAATAATATATGGGCTCCTGCTAATGGACTCGGTGGCGTTTGATTAATTTGTGAATAGTGTCCGCATGGACAAATCCATTAAAGGTCCAGGTGGAGTCAGCGTTGACATGGCTTTGATTTATATCCACGTTAAAAACACAGAACATGGAGATCACTGGAGGGTTTGCCAGTTATAATTAACCCTCTCCTCAAGAGCACGTTACTCATTATATATCCAAAGACAAAAAACAATACGGAAAATTTAATGAATTTCATTGAAACAAATATTTAAATGTTATTGAATTTGCTGAAAAAAATGTTGTGAAAATTTTAAATGTATTTCATGAAAAAAATTTGAGATTTTAAATGAATTTTTAGCAAAATCTATAAAAATTAAGGAAAATTTAAGGAATTTCAAGGGAAATTTTTTATGATTCTTTTCGAGGAAAAAATAATGGATATTGTAATGAATTTCATGGAATATACAATAGAAATTTAGGGAATTTCAACGAAAAAATAATGAAAATCTTATTGAATTTCATAGAAAAACAATGAAAAATATAATAAATTTCATGAAAAAATATAATGAAAATTTAAAATAAATTCTATGGAAATTAATAATGAAAATTTTAATGAATTTCATGGGAAATCAGTTATTCCACAGAAATAGGGAAAAACAAGCTGCAGGAACGCAGTATTATTTAATTTTCTTTTATTATTTAAACATTCTAAATAATGAGACCGAGCAGCCTTGATCTTATGTTTTTTTATAGAGAAGAACTAATTTTTTCCCCAAGTCTCAGTCGATATTGTTTCATGTGCAGAAATGAAGACATTGCAAGCTGCTTGTGTGAGGAATCATGTTGGATTATAAAACTGCCTCCAGGTCAGAGGTCAGAACAGGAAACAGGAAACAGGAAGTGTATGCATAATCAATCCATAACATCTCCCTTCTTTTACATTCAATACAAACGTTGTGAACAATTCACCTAAAACAGATCCTGAACATAGACTCAAATCTGGTGGTCTTGAAACTCGACCGCTACGCAAGGCCATAGAGTTTGCCTGGAGGAGGTCGTGCAGCTCTAGTAGGCATTGATAAAGAGCTGCCCTCCCTCCTGGCTGGGTCGTTCACCACAAACGAACTTGCTGATGACACTCAGATCTACCTCTCCACCCCTGATCTCTCTCCCCCTGTCCTTTCCAAAGTCAGTGACTGTTTATCTGGCACCTCCTCCTGGATGGCCTCGCACCACCTAAAGATCAACATGTCTAAGACTGAGCTCCTCCTAATTCCTCCTCCTAATGCCTCCCCACCTCCTGACTTCTCTATCACGGTGGAGGGTATCACTATCTCCCCATCTAACCAGGTTCGCTCTCGGAGTTACACTTGACTCTGCTCTTTCCTTCATCCCCCACATCCAGTCTCTTTCCTCCTCCTGCCGCTACCAACTATGTAATATTTCCAAAATACGGCCATTTCTTACCGCTGACACCACAAAACAACTCATCCACGCTCTGGTAATCTCCCGATTTGACTATTGTAATAATCTATTATCTGGCTTCCTTCTCTCCCCCCTTCAAATCGATCCTGAATGCCTCCACCAGGCTCATCCACCTCACCCACCGCTCTGTCTCTGCCGCTCCTCTCTGCGAGTCCCTTCACTGGCTCTCCATCCATTGCAGAATTAAATTTAAAATCCTTACCCTGACCTACGAAGTTCTCACTAACTCAGCTCCCCACTACCTGTCCTCACTAATCACCAAATACACCCCAGCCCGCTCCCTAAGGTCAAACAGCGACCTGCGCCTATCTTCTCCCCGCATCACCTCTTCCAATGATAGACTGCAGGACTTCTCACGTGCAGCCTCCACTCTCTGGAACGCTCTCCCTCGTACTGTCAGACTTTTCCCTAACTTCTCTTCCTTCAAACGCTCCCTGAAAACATTCCTATTTAGGGAAGCCTACCACCCAACTCACTGACGCAACCATCAATCACTCTCACCTTACAGTCCTCTCCTCCTGTTTCCAACCCCAACCCTTCTAGATTTTGAGTTCCTATGGGAATAGGCAGGGCCGGCCCAACCATGGTGCAGAGTGAAGCAGCGGCGCCAGACGGCAGAAATTCTGGGGCGGCAAATTTCAGCCACCGGTGCCGCTGCACTATTTTTTTTATCGGCGGCATCTACTTTTGCGGTGCCACCAAACAGTAAATGGCACCCAGCAGCCTGATGAGGATCCGCCCACACGCGCCGCTATCCTGCATTTCGATTCCTGGCATAGCTGGCCTCATGTGCGTGGGCGGTGCACACACATGCGGCCACCTGGGTCTAAAATGGAAGCGCGGGAGTACTGCAGTGCACGTGTGGGTGAATCCTCCAGACTGCGGCAACTTCTCTCCTCTCGCTGGGTCCCAGCTGGGTATGTGAAACTGGGCTCTGCTGGCTATTTGAAACTGGGCTCTGCTGGCTATGTGAAACTGGGCTCTGCTGGCTATGTGAAACTGGGATCTGCTGTGTATGTGAAACACTGGGCTTTACTGGATATGTGAAACTGGGCTCTGCTGGGTATGTGAAACTGGGATCTGCTGGGTATGTGAAACATTGGGCTCTGCTGGGTGTGTGAAACTGGGATCTGCTGGGTATGTGAAACATTGGGCTCTGCTGGGTGTGTGAAACTGGGCTCTACTGGGTATGTGAAACTGGGCACTGCTGGGTATGTGAAACTGGGCTCCGCTATGTGAAACTGGGCACTGCTGGGTATGTGAAACTGGACTCTGCTGGGTGTGTGAAACTGGACTCTGCTGGGTGTGTGAAACTGGGCTCTGCTGGGTATGTGAAACTGGGCACTGCTGGGTATGTGAAACCGGGCTCTGCTGGGTATGTGAAACTGGGCTCTGCTGGGTATGTGAAACACTGGGCTCTGCTAGGTATGTGAAACTGGGCTCTGCTGGGTATGTGAAACTGGGCTCTCCTGGGTATGTGAAACTCTGGGCTCTGCTGGGTATGTGAAACTGCCCTCTGCTTGTATGTGAAATTCAAGGCTCTGCTGGGTATGTGAAACTGGGCACTGCTGGGTATGTGAAACTGGGCACTGCTGGGTATGTGAAACTCTGAGCTCTGCTGGGTATGTCAAATTCTGGCGTCAGTTATATACACACCTCACATTACTGTATCACAGAGCTCCACAGCAATACAATTCTAATGTACGGTGTGCATGAGTGTTTGAATTTTATTGCTGTGGCGCACTGTGATACACTCATACACGCTGCATGTTTTTTTTGGGGGGGGCAGCATTTCATCCTTCGCTCCAGGCAGCACAATGTCTTGGGCGGGCCCTGGGAATAGGGCCCTCCTCTCCTCCTGTACTGTTTGTTAAATGTTGTTTAATGTATTGTAATCCTGTCTATACTGTGCCCATTGTACAGCGCTGCGGCATATGCCAGCGCTTTATAAATAAAGATTAATACACGGTAATAATACAGGCACATATTATTATTATTATTATTATTATCTCATTCTCATTTTATCCTTCTGATAGGACAGCAGTATTCTCTCCGCTTTGCGGATGTTGTCCAGGAGGACTAGAGGCATTGAGTGCCTCGTGAGGTTCACGTGCAGGATGCACATAAGCTTGTGCGGTGTCGCTCTGCCCCTCGCAAGTCCACCCAATTGCGGTGGTAGAGACGTCTGTCTACTTGCACAAGATATGAGCGAAGGGCAACCCACTGAACACAGGAACCCAGTCTCCAGCGAACGGTTCTGTAACCAGGAAGCGGCTTCATATGTATTGGCTCTCCAAAGTTTAGTTGGTTCTTTAGCAGACACATCGTACAATAGTTTGGTGATCTGTTTCCTCCTCCATAGTTTTTCTAGGACACCTGTAACCATACAAGGGTCAAGCAATTTGTTGTCCACAGGCAACAAAGTCTTCAGACAGGTCAAGAAGTAGCTCAATCTCCCAAAAGTCAAAATAGTGATCAACAATTAGTAGAAAATCTTGCCCAGCATAATTCAGTAAATCCATGCTTACAATTTGCCAAGGCCGGGAGGGCAGCACATGCAACATCATGGGTTCTTTCTCTTGTGCCTCTGCATATTCATTGCATGTTGAGCATTGGCTAACATGAAATCCTGGCGAATTGCCTGCACGTATGGTGCCTGTTCGAGGGCAGTGAAATCCCCCATAGAGAAGCAATGCTTTGTCTATTCAGAGACACCGAACAGTAGAGTAAAGTTGTCGAAATGCCCTGCTGTTCGGTGTTTTAATTCGTCAGGTTTATTCAGGCAAATCCCACAGGCTTCAATGTCAAGAATATTCCCATTTTAACTCAATATCTAATAAACCATTTATTATTATATTCTGCTGTAAAGAGTCTCTTTATTTTTAGGATCTTTTAGGCATTTTTAGCTAAACTTTTTTTCCTATTTCTTTTTAATCGTTTTTTCTTATTTCTGTAACAGCCCTTTTTATTATCATTCCTTGGATCTTATATGTAAATTCTAGACATTTTCGTTCAGTAGTTTTATGCAAACAGCGTTTTAATTTTGAAACTTTCAAGCGTACTTTTTTTTTTTTCTACCACGTTCGTCTGCTTGTCAGGTTTTTCCGGCGGCTGTTCTGCGCTGTAATCGGCGACTCATTGGGTGTATCTGGCTTGTTCGGCAGAGTTTTTGCAGCGGTTTCTGCGGGTTTTCAGTAGGAACCTGCAAACCTTCGATATTCGATTTGAATTCAAACCGCCGGACGTATTCGATTCGATTCGGAAGTGAGCCGATTGATTCGAAAACTTTTCAAATTGATCACTTTCTTAATCAGAAACTCCGGTAACGGATTCCGGAGCTTGTTTGTCCACGATCCAAGTCCCCAGCGGTGCAGCGTGAATTCCAGACACACAGCACGCAGCTGGGAACGGTATGCTGCTAGGGGCCACCCCCTCCTGCAAGACTGATGGGTGAGAAGTCACATGATGCACAGAGGAAGCCGACGATGGGCGCTGTTGAAATTGTGAAGATGTGTTCGGCTGGGACAGAGGAGTGAGCAGCAGGCAGGCCTGAGCCAAGGTGGTGATGGTGAGTATAACTACCCTGTCACTCCTTGATTGGGATTCCTTTGCAGGATGGTGAAGGTGATGGCATGGATCATTCATCAGCAAGAAAATTAGATGGTCGTCGGCCTGCTGTATGGGGGTAGAATGAGAGCGACCGGGATGGGGGAGCTTAGAACTAGCCATTTTAATTATATGGAGGCCTGCTCTGTGTGATTATAAATTATATGGGGACCTGCTCTGTGTGGGGAGATAATAAATTATATGAGATCTGCTCTGTGTGGGGAGATAATAAATTATATGAGATCTGCTCTGTGTGGGGATATAATAAATTATATGAGATCTGCTCTGTGTGGGGAGATAATAAATTATATGGGGGTCTGCTCTGTGTGGGGAGACAATATATTATATGGGGACCTGCTCTGTGTGATTATAAATGATATGGAGGCTTGCTATGTGTGGGGAGATAATAAATTATATGGGGGCTGCTCTGTGTGATTATAAATTATATGGGGACCTGCTCTGTGTGGGGAGATAATAAATTATATGGGGGTCTGCTCTGTGTGGGGAGACAATATATTATATGGGGACCTGCTCTGTGTGATTATAAATTATATGGGGACCTGCTCTGTGTGGGGAGATAATAAATTATACGGGGCCTGCTCTGTGTGGGGAGACAATAAATTATATGGGGACCTGATCTGTGTGGGAAATAATAAATTATATGGGGGCCTGCTCTGTGTGATTATAAATTATATTGGGGCCTGCTCTGTGTGATAATAAATGATATGGGGCCTGCTCTGTGTGGAGAGATAATAAATTATATGGGGGGCCTGCTCTGTGTGGAGAGATAATAAATTATATGGGAACCTGCTCTGTGTGGTAAATAATAAATTATACGGGCCCTGCTCTGTGTGATAATAAATTATATGGGGGCCTGCTCTGTGTGATAATAAACTATATGGGGCCTGCTCTGTGTGATAATAAATTATATGGGGCCTGCTCTGTGTGGAGAGATAATAAATTATATGGGGGCCTGCTCTGTTGGAGAGATAATAATTATATGGGAACTGCTCTGTGTGGTAAATAATAAATTATACGGGCCCTGCTCTGTGTGATAATAAATTATATGGGGCCTGCTCTGTGTGATAATAAACTATATGGGGCCTGCTCTGTGTGATAATAAATTATATGGGGCCTGCTCTGTGTGATAATAAATTATATGGGGGCCTGCTCTGTGTGGAGAGATAATAAATTATATGGGGACCTGCTCTGTGTGGTAAATAATAAATTATACGGGGCCTGCTCTGTGTGATAATAAATTATATGGGGGCCTGCTCTGTGTGATAATAAATTATATGGGGTCTGCTCTGTGTGGAGAGATAATAAATTATACGGGGCCTGCTCTGTGTGGGGAGATAATAAATTATATGGGGGGCCTGCTCTGTGTGGAGAGATAATAAATTATATGGGAACCTGCTCTGTGTGGTAAATAATAAATTATACGGGCCCTGCTCTGTGTGTGATAATAAATTATATGGGGGCCTGCTCTGTGTGATAATAAATTATATGGGGTCTGCTCTGTGTGGAGAGATAATAAATTATACGGGGCCTGCTCTGTGTGGAGATAATAAATTATATGGGGGGCCTGCTCTGTGTGATAATAAATTATATGGGGGTCTGCTCTGTGTGGAGAGATAATAAATTATACGGGGCCTGCTCTGTGTGGAGAGATAATAAATTATATGGGAACCTGCTCTGTGTGGTAAATAATAAATTATACGGGCCCTGCTCTGTGTGATAATAAATTATATGGGGCCTGCTCTGTGTGATAATAAACTATATGGGGCCTGCTCTGTGTGATAATAAATTATATGGGGCCTGCTCTGTGTGATAATAAATTATATGGGGGCCTGCTCTGTGTGGAGAGATAATAAATTATATGGGAACCTGCTCTGTGTGGTAAATAATAAATTATACGGGCCCTGCTCTGTGTGATAATAAATTATATGGGGGCCTGCTCTGTGTGATAATAAATTATATGGGGGCCTGCTCTGTGTGATAATAAATTATATGGGGGCCTGCTCTGTGTGGGGAGATAATAAATTATATGGGGGCCTGCTCTGTGTGGAGAGATAATAAATTATACGGGGGCCTTGTCTGTGTGGGAGACAATAAATTATATGGGGACCTGCTCTGTGTGGGAGATAATAAATTATATGGGGGGCCTGCTCTGTGTGGAGAGATAATAAATTATACGGGGGCCTTGTCTGTGTGGGAGATAATAAATTATATGGGGCCTGCTCTGTGTGGGAGATAATAAATTATATGGGGGTCTGCTGTGTGTGGGGAGATATAAATTATATGGGGGCCTTGTCTGTGTGGGAGATAATAAATTATATGGGGGTCTGCTCTGTGCGAGAGATAATAAATTATATGGGGGTCTGCTCTGTGTGGAAAGATAATAAATTATATGGGGTCTGCTCTGTGTGGAGAGATAATAAATTATACGAGGGCCTGCTCTGTGTGGGAGATAATAAATTATATGAGATCTGCTCTGTGCGGGAGATAATAAATTATATGGGGGCCTGCTCTGTGTGGAAAGATAATAAATTATATGGGGGCTGCTCTGTGTGGGGAGATAATAAATAATATGGGGACCTGCTCTGTGTGATTATAAATGATATGGAGGCCTGCTCTGTGTGGGGAGATAATAAATTATATGGGGGCCCACTCTGTGTGGAAATAATAAATTATATGGGGGCCTGCTCTGTGTGGAAATAATAAATTATATGGGGGCCTGCTCTGTGTGGAAATAATAAATTATATGGGGGCCTGCTCTGTGTGATAATAAATTATATGGGGGCCTGCTCTGTGTGGAGAGATAATAAATTATATGGGGGCCTGCTCTGTGTGGAGAGATAATAAATTATATGGGGGCTGCTCTGTGTGGAAGATAATAAATTATATAGGGGTCTGCTGTGTGTGGGGAGATAATAAATTATATAGGGGTCTGCTGTGTGTGGGGAGATAATAAATTATATAGGGGTCTGCTGTGTGTGGGGAGATAATAAATTATATAGGGGTCTGCTGTGTGTGGGGAGATAATAAATTATATGGGGGCTGCTCTGTGTGGAAGATAATAAATTATATAGGGGTCTGCTGTGTGTGGGGAGATAATAAATTATATAGGGGTCTGCTGTGTGTGGGGAGATAATAAATTATATGGGGGTCTGCTGTGTGTGGGGAGATAATAAATTATATAGGGGTCTGCTGTGTGTGGGGAGATAATAAATATATGGGGGCCTGCTCTGTGTGGGGAGATATTCAATTATAATGGGGGCCTGCTCTGTGTGGGGAGATAATAAATTATATGTAATGTCAGATGAACCTACATACACAAACCTATCCAGGCTGCATCCTACAGGAAAGCAGCACTCAACGATTTGATTCTATTTGAATTCGAACCCTAACAGTCCATTTGATTCGTGATTTGAATTGAGTGAAAATTTGTGATTCACAGGGCCCTAGTTTTCGGGGAGTGTTCGGTGTGTGTGTTCGGTGAGTGGTCGGCGAGTGTTCTGCAGGTTTGTGGCGAGTATTCCCTGCACTATGGGTGCCCTGTGGTGCTTGCTGAATACACCGCAGGGTCGGCGAACTAGGAATTGCTGAATCGTCCCGAAGTGTGGGGAACGAAAGGTCACCGGACGTAAGGTGACTTTTTGGATCTCTCTGAATAACCCTCAAAGTCTTTAATCTCATTCTGTATGTTGGGCCAGTATAGGGTATCTCATGCTGGCCTATAGCATGCTTCTCCACCAATGTGACTGGCATGAATACGTGTCAGCATCTCCAATCTTAAAGATTTAGGAATGATGACCTCGGCCCCTTGTATAGTACGCCATCCTGACTGCCGATTTCATCTCTGAAAGTCCAATACTCTCTCATAGTTAATGACACCTCGGCCTTGGAATCAAGCCACCCATTCAGAACAACATATTTACGAGCTTGCAAACTCTCATCGTTTCAGTATGCTGTTTAATCTGAAGCAAATGTTGGCCTGTGACGTTCAAATAGTCTGAATGATTAACCTCCTAAGGACCACTGAAGTACATAGTAGGTCCTGGGTAAAATTCCCCTTAATAAACTATTATTATGTACTATGTACGTTATGATCCTGTAACCACCCTCCCTCCCTCCCTATACTCACCACTCTGGCTGGGGTCCCACGCTGGACTGACTTCCATGAAGTCAGACAGATGGTTTAATGGGCCCCGGCCGTTGCTGTGCATGATGACGTCATTGCCAGGCGCCCCCCTATGGTCAGTTTCTGAAGTGGTCTCATTACGACCATAGAGGTGGTGGTGGTGAAAGCTCTGTTAGGCAAACACTATACTCAGACCTTCCTTTTCTATTGGTGCGTAGTTTTGCTTAGACTTGTGCACCGATTTTTTTTTCCGTTCGATTCGGTTCGATTTGTTCGGATGTTTAAAATTTTCAATTCGGCTCGTTTCGGCCCATTTCTGTTGTTTCGATTCGGTTCCGTTCGGCTCGTTTTTCGTGTACATTTTTTTTTCTGAATATCGACCATTTTTCGTGTTTTCGGGTCACTTTGCTCGTTATTTGTATCGACTTTTCGTGATTTCGGAAATTTTCGTTTTTTTCGGAACGTCTGTTCTCCTCGTTTCAAAGTGTCTAACTCTATTCGTTTTGACGTAAACTACTATGGTTTACTTTTTTTATACTTTATATATTTTTTTATAATAAATTTTTGGTTTGTTTTTCGGATCCGATAATTCATTCTATCGTGTTTTTTTTTATTAAATAAAGATCTTTTTTTCTTATGAATAATTGAATATACATTTCACAACTTTATTTAATCATATTAAAATGTTATGAAAGCCAAGGAACAAAAAAAATGAACAAAACGATTTAAAAAACGCTAAACTGACCCGAATGCCACAAGAAACAAGTGATACGCATTTACAAATACAAAATTTACAGAATCAGCGATATAACCGATAATAGTTAAATACACGATTTCCAGAATTACCGAAATGGAACCGAAATCATGAATAGAGCGAAAATAAATTTCGATTTGACACATTTCAAGTCCATTCGAAAATTCCGAAAATATTTAGTTTCGGCTCGGAAAACTTTTCGGATCTGTCGGTTTTCAGGTCCGATTCGATTCGGAAAATCGGCCAAGTCCGAAAGCAAAATCGGGAAATTTCGTGAAAATTCCGAAATTCCGAAACCCGAAACGCACATCCCTAGTTTTGCTCAGCAAGAGTCAGTGCCCGTCTGCCCGTGAAGCAAAAGCGATAGGCTGGCCAGCTGCCAATTGGCAACACCGAGTCCAGTTTTGCTTGCATCACTTTGAACAGTTACAGGATTAATAACGTCATAATACTTCAGGGCAGGTACATCTGTGACCAAACATTTTATGTCCTGCACTGTATTATCATGTTTAGGAAGCCAATGCCAAACAGCATCCTTGTCCAGAAGCCTTCTCAATGGCTCATAGACCTCTGAGAGAGGTAGGTAACAAATCCAATGAAGCCCTGCAGGGATATCACATTTGCCTGCTGTAGCATATCCAGTATGGCTTGGATTTTGTTTGGGTCAGCTTTCAAACCCTCCCAGGATAAAATGTGTCCGTGGAAGCGGACCTATTTGACCTTGAATTGCAGCTTTTTATGCCAAGTCTTAATTTTACCTGCCTACAACAATCCATCAGTTCCAGTATGTCACGGTTCCCAGATCCCACCACGCAGTACTTAACGCCCAACACTCCACAGATCCCAGAAGCTACCAACAGAGTAGCCGTGAAAGATCTAACTGTCTGGTCCTTAGAATTGGCCAGGTAAACTAGCTAGACAGAAAGGGTTAACAACACGGGGAGTAGTCAGCCGAGCCAGAATCAGGAATACAGAGTTCAGAATGGTCAAATGGATAGCCGGGTCGATATCAGAGCAGTGGCGTAGTACAAGAAAATGGTCTAGGGCAACAGAAGGCAGAATAGTCAGAAACAAGCAGAGGTCAATAACGGGTTAATTCAATATAGCAGTCAGGTACAAGGAGCTCAGATATGGATAACCACGATCTGGCAACTGCTGAGAATACACTGAGGGTTTTTAAATACCTTTACCAGACCACGCCCCCCACTCAAGCCGCGCCTCATGCAACCACCTCCCTGCCTGTCTCAATTTAAACCGGGCATTGGTCAGCGAGCAGCATCAGACATGCTGCCCTCAAGCACACAGGTAGGGCTGGAAGCTCCCAACGTTACACAGTAGTTTGCCATCATGATTAGGGATGAGCTGTTCGGTTTGATCTGTTCAGAGTTCGCATCGAACATCGGCCTTTTGACTTTTTGTGAACTTTGAACTTTTTGGGACGTTTGCCAAAAGTTCGAAAAAAAATAATTTGAAAAAAGTATTAAAAAATACTAAAAAAAATCTAGAAATAAAGTGACTCTTTACTGCTGAATATTATGAGCAACGGTTTATTAGATATTGAATTAAAACAGGAATATTTTTAACATTGAAGCCTATGGGATAAAACATTCTTGTTACTAAAACATCAGGCAGACACGGCCCTCTAATCAGGCACTGTAGAGGGCAGCCTGCAGGGGCCTCCCAAGGATCCCCTTGAGGAGCATTGACCCCCCAGACACTGCAGACCCCCCCCCACAACCAGGATCCAGGGAGCCCCCACTGACCACCAGGCTAAGGTAAGGCGACACATTTATAAAAAAAAAATAATCCGAGGACATTTTTAAATGTCCCCGGGAATATAAAATAAAACTTTTTTTTTCTTTCTCTACCTGGCTGAATGTATTTAATTATATATTTTAGATACATTCAGCCAGGTAGAGGGGGTGGCATGTGGGCTGCTCGGGTTTTCAGGCAGTGGTTTGTTTTTTGTGTGTATATTTTTAGCAAATTTATAGGGGAAGGTAAGGGCAGGTATGATATATATATATAGAAAATGCACGAACTGAGCACTCCAGCTTCCAAGTTTCCCTTGTGCCCGGTGCCTGCCGAATTAAGGCTAAGAATAGACAGTTATCGAAGGAAGAACGGCGGCACTCCAGGACAATAAAAAATCCAAGCGTTTTTATTCCAAAATCAACGTTTCAGCCCCAACCCGAGGCTTTCATCAGGACATAAACACAACATCAAATAAACAATATTTATAGACATCGCCATGCTTACCACTCCCTCTAGAACGGCGTTCCCAAACGTCCAACGCACAGGTGCCAAATGCCGTCGACGTAATCAAACATGGACGGCGCGTAACCCCGGCAACCCGCAACGCAGCTCCCATCGCGAGCGTCGGAACGAGGGAAAAAAAAAAAAAAAAAAGCACATAAAAACAAAACTGAAAAAAAATACAAAAAGAAGTGTGAAGAAAAAACCGATTGGTTTTGCATAAAGGCACAAACCCTCGTGCAATAAGGCTTGTCACGACTAGCGCTCACCGCGTTCTTTACGTCAAGGTCCCCGAGTGTCCACTACTCAGACCCCAAGCGTCGCAGACGCAACTGGGCGTGGACAACGCGTAACCCCGGCAACCCATGACGCGTATTGAATCACGTACATCTCAATAGAGGTAAAACAAAAAGGACCTCCAAAAAAATGTAAAACTAAAAAACATAAAGCCAAACATTGAAAAGAGGCGGAAAAAAGGGTATGCCAAAAAGTTAATATACATATGGGCCCATATGTATATAAGAAAATAAACGATCACCATGGGAAAAAAAACCAGAGAAAAAAAAGAAAAAGAAAAAACACACACAGGGATCTTAATACATGAACCAATCCCATGGAAAGGACCCATAAAGACTATTGAGACTAATTCGCATAATTCCTAAAGTGATTATTGTAAAGCCCAAATAACTAACCACCGAAGAGGCAGAATAGACAGCATGAATGACCCTGGTCCTCTGGGACCTTCAAAACATAGAAAATGTCAGTTTTTCATTTAAGCCATCCGGGTGGACAGTCCTTAGGCGATGGATCCAAAAGGCTTCTTTTTGCAAAAGTAATCTACCACGATCTCCCCCTCTTCTAGGTGGCGGAATATGGTCGAAAGCCACAAATCTCAAAGAAGTCAGAGGGTGATTTAGATTCAAAAAGTGCCGAGCCACCGGTTTATCGGAGCGACCATCACGAAAGGCTGTCCGGATGTTGGAACGATGGTTGCGAATCCGTTCGCATAACTGGGTTTCGGTTTTTCCGATGTAGGCCAACCCACAGGGACACATGATTTTATAGACTACATACTCGGTCTTACAGGAGATGTTGTAACGGATTTTAAAGATCTTGCCAGTGTGGGGATGAGAAAAGGTCTTAGAGGATATCATATGGCCACAGGTGACGCACCCTAGGCACCTCTTACAACCAACATTAGAGAACAATCCAACTCCCCGCGAATAACTTGATACAGGGTCAGTGTGGACCAAAAGGTCCTTCAGATTTTTACCCCGCTTATAGCAGGTCATTGGTCTCTGTTTAAATATGGCCGGTAGCGAAGGGTCCTGTTCCAGGGTGTGCCAATTCCTATTGACCGATGCCACAAGTTTGGACGTAGCAGTATGATATTGCATAGGGAATCTAAGGCGAGGCACCAATCTCGTTGAAGTCTCCTGTGGCAATTCGATTTTCCTCAGAGCCGAATCCAGGACTTTGGTCGAATAGCCCCTATTCCTGAACTTCTCATACATAGACTGCATCTGGCGCTCACGATTTTCCGATTCAGAGTTATTTCTAGCAACCCTCATGAATTGGGCATACGGTAGTGATTTCACCACATGTTGAGGATGGGCACTAGAAGCGTGTAGCAGAGTGTTACGGTCAGTAGGTTTGGAGTATAGAGAATAGTGTAAACTATTCTCTTTGAGGTAAACCTCAACATCCAGGAACTGTATCCTCGTAGTGTTCACCTGTAGAGTAACCTCGACAGGTGTTCCTAAATTGTTGATGTATATTTCCAACTGTCTTGCCTCTTCCACTGTCCCTCGCCAAACTATGAAGATGTCGTCGATGTAACGAATATATTCGACAATGTTTTCTACAAAGCGGGGTAAGATATGTTGCTTCTCCCACATGTACATGTACGCGTTGGCGTACATCGGCGCCATCGCGGCACCCATGGACGTCCCTGTGCTTTGTAAGAACCAGTCGTTTTCAAACCGGAAGTAATTGTTTTGAAGGGTTAACAGCAGTAGTTCCAAGACAAATTCGATACAGGGTCCCGTGTACCTATCAGATAAACAGAGGAGTTCTCTCATCGCTTCCACCCCATCCTCATGGGGGATGATCGTATAGAGGCTCCTAACGTCCATGGTTACTAGGACCACGTTGCCAAGATCGCCTTTCACTTCAGAGAGCCGATGTAGAAATGTTGGTGTGTCCTTGACACAAGTCGGTATGCCCAGGACCGGCGCTTTAAAGAGGAAATCCAGCCACTTGGCGATGGGCTCTAGGACTCCATCGACTGCCGACACAATGGGACGCATAGGAGGCGCCTGTAAACTCTTGTGCACTTTGGGCAATCCATAGAGGACCGGAGTGCGAGGGAACTTCTTGTGCAGATACCCAAATAGCTCAATAGTAATAAAATTCATTTGTAGCCCTCTCATCAGGCTATCCTCGAAGGTCCTCTGTATGGCAACCGTGGGGTCATTACATAGTTGTCTATATGTGGTGGCATCACTTAGAAGTATACGCATCTGATCGGAATATTTAGAATAGTCCATGACGACTATTGATCCGCCCTTATCCGCAGCCCGTATCGTGATCGTTGGATCCCCAGCTAAGTCCCTAATGATACACCACTCCTTCTTCGTGGTATTATTATGTCTCACATGGTGATTTTGTATTTTCTGAACAGTATCCATTTTGACTGTTTTTAAAAAGGTTTTGATGGAAGCTTGGTTGGGGATCGGGTCGAAGGTACTCCGTGGGCGGAATTCTGAAAGATTATTAGTTTGCGTATTTTTAAAGAAATCAGTAAGTCTTAGAGTCCGACCAAATTTGTATAGCTCTATGTTCCATTGTAGCTCCTGAGGCTTAGCCGTAGGAACAAAAGATAGCCCCTTCGCCAGAATTTGTGTTTCTTCAATGGTGAGTATGCGGGAGGATAGATTGAATATGGGATTCATTTCTTGTAGAGGGGTGGTTTGCCTCTTTGTCCAATGGGGTCGCCCCCTTTGGCCTCTTCTTGACATCCTGGGTTTTCGGTGTGTTTTTAACCGACTCCTGGTTGTGGCACCTAAGTTTTTTGACGCCTGATCCTGTTCAACATTCTCAGCTCTTGATAACCCTGTACCAGAAGTTTCCCCTCCGAAGCTGATTCACCCGATGTCACATCTATAGTAGTGAGGTTAGGCTTATAAATCCTTCTCCGTGGTTTTCTAAAGGGTCTAGGATGGTCATTACTGTTGCTGCTAAGCCACTTGTACACTCTGTGCTCCTGATAATCCATTTTAACCCGTTCGAACTTATCCCGTTTAAATTTAACCAGGTCGTTCTTATATTTCTGGTTCTCCTCATGAACTCGTTGGATTAAGGTTAAGCCCTCAGGGGATTTCAACGTCTCCTCATGTTCCAGCTCAAAGGCACCAAGGCTCTTTTTAAGGTCTTCAAGCTCTTCTCTGACATCTTGGATCGCCACTAACATCAGATCCAGCGAACCGAAAACCCAGGATGTCAAGAAGAGGCCCGATCCCCAACCAAGCTTCCATCAAAACCTTTTTAAAAACAGTCAAAATGGATACTGTTCAGAAAATACAAAATCACCATGTGAGACATAATAATACCACGAAGAAGGAGTGGTGTATTATTAGGGACTTAGCTGGGGATCCAACGATCACGATACGGGCTGCGGATAAGGGCGGATCAATAGTCGTCATGGACTATTCTAAATATTCCGATCAGATGCGTATACTTCTAAGTGATGCCACCACATATAGACAACTATGTAATGACCCCACGGTTGCCATACAGAGGACCTTCGAGGATAGCCTGATGAGAGGGCTACAAATGAATTTTATTACTATTGAGCTATTTGGGTATCTGCACAGAAGTTCCCTCGCACTCCGGTCCTCTATGGATTGCCCAAAGTGCACAAGAGTTTACAGGCGCCTCCTATGCGTCCCATTGTGTCGGCAGTCGATGGGGTCCTAGAGCCCATCGCCAAGTGGCTGGATTTCCTCTTTAAAGCGCCGGTCCTGGGCATACCGACTTGTGTCAAGGACACACCAACATTTCTACATCGGCTCTCTGAAGTGAAAGGCGATCTTGGCACGTGGTCCTAGTAACCATGGACGTTAGGAGCCTCTATACGATCATCCCCCATGAGGATGGGGTGGAAGCGATGAGAGAACTCCTCTGTTTATCTGATAGGTACACGGGACCCTGTATCGAATTTGTCTTGGAACTACTGCTGTTAACCCTTCAAAACAATTACTTCCGGTTTGAAAACGACTGGTTCTTACAAAGCACAGGGACGTCCATGGGTGCCGCGATGGCGCCGATGTACGCCAACGCGTACATGTACATGTGGGAGAAGCAACATATCTTACCCCGCTTTGTAGAAAACATTGTCGAATATATTCGTTACATCGACGACATCTTCATAGTTTGGCGAGGGACAGTGGAAGAGGCAAGACAGTTGGAAATATACATCAACAATTTAGGAACACCTGTCGAGGTTACTCTACAGGTGAACACTACGAGGATACAGTTCCTGGATGTTGAGGTTTACCTCAAAGAGAATAGTTTACACTATTCTCTATACTCCAAACCTACTGACCGTAACACTCTGCTACACGCTTCTAGTGCCCATCCTCAACATGTGGTGAAATCACTACCGTATGCCCAATTCATGAGGGTTGCTAGAAATAACTCTGAATCGGAAAATCGTGAGCGCCAGATGCAGTCTATGTATGAGAAGTTCAGGAATAGGGGCTATTCGACCAAAGTCCTGGATTCGGCTCTGAGGAAAATCGAATTGCCACAGGAGACTTCAACGAGATTGGTGCCTCGCCTTAGATTCCCTATGCAATATCATACTGCTACGTCCAAACTTGTGGCATCGGTCAATAGGAATTGGCACACCCTGGAACAGGACCCTTCGCTACCGGCCATATTTAAACAGAGACCAATGACCTGCTATAAGCGGGGTAAAAATCTGAAGGACCTTTTGGTCCACACTGACCCTGTATCAAGTTATTCGCGGGGAGTTGGATTGTTCTCTAATGTTGGTTGTAAGAGGTGCCTAGGGTGCGTCACCTGTGGCCATATGATATCCTCTAAGACCTTTTCTCATCCCCACACTGGCAAGATCTTTAAAATCCGTTACAACATCTCCTGTAAGACCGAGTATGTAGTCTATAAAATCATGTGTCCCTGTGGGTTGGCCTACATCGGAAAAACCGAAACCCAGTTATGCGAACGGATTCGCAACCATCGTTCCAACATCCGGACAGCCTTTCGTGATGGTCGCTCCGATAAACCGGTGGCTCGGCACTTTTTGAATCTAAATCACCCTCTGACTTCTTTGAGATTTGTGGCTTTCGACCATATTCCGCCACCTAGAAGAGGGGGAGATCGTGGTAGATTACTTTTGCAAAAAGAAGCCTTTTGGATCCATCGCCTAAGGACTGTCCACCCGGATGGCTTAAATGAAAAACTGACATTTTCTATGTTTTGAAGGTCCCAGAGGACCAGGGTCATTCATGCTGTCTATTCTGCCTCTTCGGTGGTTAATTATTTGGGCTTTACAATAATCACTTTAGGAATTATGCGAATTAGTCTCAATAGTCTTTATGGGTTCTTTCCTTTCCATGGGATTGGTTCATGTATTAAGATCCCTGTGTGTGGTTTTTCTTTTTCTTTTTCTTTTCTTTTCTCTGGTTTTTTTTCCCATGGTGATCGTTTATTTTCTTATACACATATGGGCCCATATGTATATTAACTTTTTGGCATACCCTTTTTTCCGCCTCTTTTCAATGTTTGGCTTTATGTTTTTTAGTTTTACATTTTTTTGGAGGTCCTTTTTGTTTTACCTCTATTGAGATGTATGTGATTCAATACGCGTCATGGGTTGCCGGGGTTACGCGTTGTCCACGCCCAGTTGCGTCTGCGACGCTTGGGGTCTGAGTAGTGGACACTCGGGGACCTTGACGTAAAGAACGCGGTGAGCGCTAGTCGTGACAAGCCTTATTGCACGAGGGTTTGTGCCTTTATGCAAAACCCAATCGGTTTTCTTCACACTTCTTTTTGTAATTTTTTTCAGTTTTGTTTTTATGTGCTTTTTTTTCCCTCGTTCCGACGCTCGCGATGGGAGCTGCGTTGCGGGTTGCCGGGGTTACGCGCCGTCCATGTTTGATTACGTCGACGGCATTTGGCACCTGTGCGTTGGACGTTTGGGAACGCCGTTCTAGAGGGAGTGGTAAGCATGGCGATGTCTATAAATATTGTTTATTTGATGTTGTGTTTATGTCCTGATGAAAGCCTCGGGTTGGGGCTGAAACGTTGATTTTGGAATAAAAACGCTTGGATTTTTTATTGTCCTGGAGTGCCGCCGTTCTTCCTTCGATAACTATATATATATATATATATAGCTAAGATATATTATCTATATTCTTATACAATATATATATCCAGACTTGTATTACACACACATTTTGGCAACTAATTGCCCCCCCCATTTCGCTGATCCCTCTAGAAGAAATGTTGAACCCGATAGAGCAGAGAATAATATATATATTCTCTGCTCTGTCGGGTTCAACATTTCTTCTGGAGGGATCAGCAAATTGGGGGCGCATTTAGTTGAGATTGTCCACATGCCACCCCCATGTGCATATGTGTATATATGGTCTGAGTTCTGTGGGTGGGTGGGTGGGTGTATATATATATATCTGCGTGTTGATATACGTATATATAGGTCTGCGTGTTGATATATACGTATATGTCTGTGTGTGGTATCAATGTATCCCTACTCTATACACAGCGCTCCGTGTCCCTATAATATATATGATATGGGGTTATCCGCCGGTACATTTAGGAGAACTGCGAACACATTTTGCGTGTTCGGCCCCCATAGGTTTACATTGTGTTCGAGTTCGTATTCAAACATTTCGGCCGTTCGGCTGTTCGGATACGAACCGAACACAGGGGTGTTTGGCTCATCACTAGTGTGGATATATACGTATATATAGGTCTGCGTGTTGATATATACGTATATGTCTGTGTGTGGTATCAATGCATCCCTACTCTATACACAGCGCTCCGTGTCCCTATAATATATATGATATGGGGTTACCTTTTTTTATTTTTATACTATTCCTATTAAATTAACAGTAATTTTTGATGTATTTTATTCAGTAGAAACTTTTTTTGCCTATATAACATGTGCTTTGTGAAAATAAAACGGTTTTGAGTGTACATTTTAATTTAGTTAGTGGATTCCTGTCCAGTGCGGTGAGAAGCAAACGTAATGCAGTGTAGACATGCTGCGAGGCGGAGCGGAGTGAAGTCAAGCCTGCAAAATGTTTGCTTCTCTTCGCTTCACTGTGCTGTGCATCGCTAAACGCTCAGTGTGTCTCAGCTAGACATGTGCACAGCACAAAATTTCGTTTTGAACTAATGGATTAGTACTAAAATGCAATTTATTTAGTTGCTAAAGAAATTCGTTTTCAGTTCTTTAGTATGAAAACTAATTTCATTCATCCGAAAACCAGTGGATACAATTACTATTGTAGTGGCTCCTCAGAGGGCTGAGATCGCTGCTTGTTACAGTATTTCTCACTCTCAGCACAATGTGTCAGGCAAAGCTGTTACAGTAACTGACTGCAGCTCATCACAGAGCTCAGAGTTACAGTAAAACTAGTAAATAATATTTTTATATATAAGAGGTTAGAACAATATTATTTCCTTGTTTTACTGAAACTCTGAACGCTGTTACAGTCAGTTACTGTAACAGCTGAGCCTGATACATTGTACAGAGAGATAATAAAACAAGCAGCTGATCTTAGCGCTTACAGCCACTGGCTTTAAAGGGCTAAAAAAAAAGGCTCCTCTATGTATAATGTATAGAACATCCTCCTGCATTCATTAATACCCCTCTCTGTATAATGTATACAACATCCACCTGCATTAATTAATACCCCTCTCTGTATAATGTATAGAACATCCTCCTGAATTAATTAATGTTCCTCTCTGTATAGAACATCCTCCTCAATTTATACCTTTCTCTGTATAATGTATATAACAACCTCCTGCATTAACACCCCTCTCTGTATAATGTATAGAACATCCTCCTGCATTAAATAATGCCCCTCTCTGTATAGAACATCCTATTGCATTGGAATGTGGAGGGTGCATAACTTCAGAATGCAATGCTTATCCAGAGAGGGAACTTTTACTTAAACTTTGTATCTCTGAGGGGGAGACACAGGAATATAAAAGCAGGGGAGAGGGAAAATATTAACGTAAATCGGTCTGAAAGCTCAGAGAAGAGATGACTGGTGCAAATTTATTTTTATAATACAATAAAGCACTTTAAATCCAGGGAAAACATTCAAATAATTCACACTGAAGGCTCATAATGACAGAGTAACTGTGAAAGCTGGATACTAAATGTAAGAAAAAACCTTTATAACAAGCAGCACTGGGAGAGGAGAGGGACTTCATATAAAACGTGTATTATAGATGAGGAAAGGGGGATAGTGCTCCTGGATAATATAAAATGTATCAGACCTAAGCCCCTATTATGCAGAGCGGGAGGGGAGATAACACACGTTTTAAAAAGTCCCTCTCTTCTCCCAGCGCTGCTTGTTATAAAGGGGTTTTAACTATCCAGCCCTCCTTTGTCATTAGCTTTCAGTGTGATTTATTTGAATGTTTTCCTTCTCCAGCTGCTTTTATCATCTTGTCTCCCTCATAGACATGCAAGGGTTAAGTAAAGGTTTCCTCTCCTGTGCTGGCTGTCTGTGCTGCGAGTGAGTATTCTGGAGCTCTATCACTGTCAGATTTTTGGGTAGGGGGTCGGGAAGGATTACGCATACAAACCTTTTCTGTAGCTTTGCGATGTTGCGCTCTTCATTGCTGGTCTCCTTCACTCAATGTAATATCACAAAAAGGACTGAAACTAAAATGTAGTGCATTTTATTTTAGTTTCTTTCGTTTTTTGTACTGAGCAGTTTCGTATCTTTTGAGTCATACAAAGACTAAATTATCCCAAAATTCGGACTAAATCGTTTTAGTACTAAAATGAATGCACATGTCTAGTCTCAGCCTTTATTCCTGCATCGCTAGCTTACTGAATCAGTTTGTATACTTGTTACTGACCCTGCTTGTTCTGAGGACCCGATCTGTTGCCGACTTTGCCTGCCATTTGATTATTCTCAATGTGTATTCCCTGCCTGTTCTGTTTGTTTCCTGTTGCTACTGGTGTGCGCCGATTCTCACCATGTACAGCAGCGCAGTACAAGTGCCTAAACATTGCTGACCCAGTTTTGTTATAGCTGCTGATGTAACTGAATAGGTCGGGGATCTCTTCTGCATTACCAAAACCTCCACCACTGTACTCTTCCACAATACCTCAGAGGGGTTACAGTGTGAAGGCACTTGCTGCCACCAAAGGCACAATATTTGGGTGCACTGACGCTTGTACCAGATTCATATAATTTTAATATTGGACCGCAGGGTCCAACCCTGCACTCTTCCACAATACCACAGAGGGGTTACTGTGTGACGGCACTGTTGCTAAAGGTCTAAAGACACTAAAGGCCTAATTTTAAAGCACCTATTGTTACTTTCATTCAAAGCCTGCATAAGTTTCACCATAATTTAGCCAAAAATCCACTAAACTTGTTCTGCATGTCCTAAAATGTCTCCTCTTTTCATACAGGCTGCCGCCCCAAGCAGTTGTTTATGAATAGATTAAAGGAAAACCGTTTACCGTCATTGAAATGTCATTTTTTTGTTTTTAAATGTTTCTATACATCCTACAAATCCGCCACTTCACTGGCAGGTTATGGGGACCTCCTAGTCACGATATTTGAAGGAATTTTTCGTTTTTATTCTTAACCTTTATTTCATGGCAAACTCACTGTTCCTTTAAAAACGTTTTTTTAAAACTTTTTGTCCTTGTTTCCTGTCCCCCAGGGCACTACCCAGACCCCCATACACCTTTTATGGCAAATATCTTACATATATGCCCTTTTGGAGGGCACGCTAAAAATCAAACTTTCAAGTCCCATTGACTTGCATTGAGTTCGGTTCGTGTTCGAGTTCGAAAATCGAACTTTTGAAATTGTTCGAGTTCAATGCGAACCGAACACGGGGGTCTTCGGCTCATCACTAATCATGATCTTGCTCTGCTTCCTCATCTGTAGCCCCACAGCCAACCACAAGGATGTCATCATAGTTCATGTTGTTTACATTGATACACCTCTGGTGCACTTGATACTATAAAAGGCAATTGGAGCCATCTTTTCCTGCCCCAAGGAGTTCAGAAGGTTGTCATGTAACTACTTGTTGTATCCAGTTTTCATTGTAAAAATGCATCCCAAACATCAACAAGCGTCAACAAACATGCTTTAGGCAGCTTGTACGAAACATCCTTGACCGTTGGCATGATGTGGTGAGATCGCCTAAGTGCCAGAGTCAAGAATTTGGGATCTATGTTGCATATTCTTAGCTTATCAGGCTTCTTTACAATCAGCATTATTACTTATCCAGAAAGTCGGATCAGTCACTGGTGCTAAGTGTCCATTGGCCTCATACTGGTCAAGCTGCGCTTTAAATGCCTGCACCACTGGCACATTGCGTGGTAGGGATGTGCGTTTCGGGTTTCGGAATTTTCACGAAATTTCCTGATTCGTGTTTTCGGATGCGGCCGAATTTCCGAAAATTTTTAGATCCGAAACGAAATATTTTCGAATGGACTTGAAATGTGTCAAATCGAAATTTATTTCTTTGAAACGAGGAGAACAGACGTTCCCGAAAAAATTAAAATTTCCGAAATTACGAAAAGTCGATACAAAAAACGAGCAAAGTGACACGAAAATACGAAAAATGGTCGATATTCGGAAAAAAAATGTACACGAAAAACGAATCGAGCCGAACCGAATCGAAACAGAAATCGGTCGAAACGAGCCGAATCAAAGTTTAAAAATCCGAAAAATCGAACCGAAAAAAAAAAAAAATCGGTGCACAAGCCTATCAATGCGTGGTGCACATTGGACTGGAGGGACACTCAAATCAAGGTCTAAATGAACTTTGATGTTTTGTCAAGCGCCCTTTGGATTGATTGTCCATCATGTTGAGCTCTGCAGGGACGTAGGAATGCATCAGCCCTAGAGGCTCACACATTGAGCCAGGTAACGGTGGCTTTTGGCAGGCTTCTAGCTTGTGTGTCTGTCCACATAACACACATTCGGTCCTGAAGATTCCTAGAGATTTCATAAGCTCACCGGAGTATAACTTTAGTTTGGAGTCACTTGGCAGTAGACGTGCTTCTGGTGCTAACATCACTTTAGGGGTTATTCAGAGAACACCAAAATGTCATCGACATTTCAGTGCTCTCTCGTTCCCCGCACTTCGGAAATCAAATTCCCTGACCATGCAGTGAATTCTGCATTCACGTCAGGGTGCAGGGAAAGAGGGATGTACCTAGAACATTTGGCACCTGGGGCGGATCCTATATTTGGGACCCCCTCAACTCTAAAATGTCAAAAAAAAAATCACAGGCACTTTTTTTTATGTTTTCAAAAATATTTTTAGTTATAGCATTCTGGCAGGACATGATACATATAACAATTATACAGTATATTATGAATCTGCCGATGGTGGATCATGCGTCCTCTGTGCTGTGCAATAAGAGGCGATTGTAGATTATTTTTGAATAATTGTTATTTTTATGTGATTTTTGCAAACTCACAACATATCCATCCTCATGCTATGAACAAAAGTACACATGTGGCTGGTTTTGTTGATGGGAGTTGTGTGTGTGTTGGGGTGGCTGGTTTTGTGTGATAGGAGTTGTTTGGTGGCTGGGTTGTGTGTTGGAGTTGGTGGCTGGTTTTGTGTGTGATGGGAGTGGTGTGTTGGGGTTGTGTGTTGGTTTTGTGTTATGGAGTTGTATGGGTGCCTGGTTTTGTGTGATGGGAGTTGTGTGTGGGTGGCTGGTTTTGTGTGATGGGAGTTGTGTGTGGGTGGCTGGTTTTGTGTGATGGGAGTTGAGTGTGGGTGGCTGGTTTTGTGTGATGGGAGTTGTGTGGGTGGCTGTTTTTTTGTGATGGGAGTTGTGTGTGTGGGTGGCTGGTTTTGTGTATTGGAGTTGCTGAGCAGAGAATGGGTGTGTGTTTTGCAGGTATGAGATGCTGCTATGGTCTTTTTTCTTTACTATTCCAGTTTAACACTCCCTCTTCCCTGTCCCTGTTCACCCTGGGCTGCCTATTCCCTGGTGATGCAATGAATGCAGCCTGGCCCCGTCTATGCAGGACCTCACCAGGAGCCCGGCAGCTCAGTGACAAATTTCTGATCACTGCAGTGCTGGTTAAGGAAGGGTCCACTTTAAACAGCAGTAAGCAGAAAGGGCTTCATATTCTGCTAATACACCCCTTTTACCTGACGATTACGGTCTTCTCTCTCTGCACACAAATTACATGCCCTCCCCTCTCCTAGAGCTGCTGCGGGGCAGGGGGAAGCTATGGAGGGAGGAGAGGGGGATTTTTTATTCTCCTAATGCAAATGTAAGGTATGTCAAAATAAGGTACCCCATTTAAATAAACCAAGTACCCCATTAAAATGTTACATTATAAAGTAAACTACTGGCATTTCTATTAAACCACCAGTAGATGGCAGCAGAGTGAAAAGCCTAAATGATGAGCACATGTTCATGCAAAATGTTTCCCTTAGCAGGGAGGAACCAAAGAGCAGAGTTTCCGTTTCTGGTAGGAACCAAATATCAAGTGCAAATCCTACTAGAACTGAAGTAATGCTTTATGTGTTGCAGAAAACATTTAAATAAAAGCACTTCTGGTTTCACCCAGCCCGCTCCCTTGGCACATTGGAATTATTGACCATACTTTCAGCATATGTGCAACACAAATGCTCTGCTCCACTGCTCAAAGCTGACACACAGTGACAGTGGCACCTACTAATACCCCCTAATGACACCCTGATAATCCCTGGTACCTGGGGTGGCCCGCCCCACCCCTCCCCTAAGTAAGCCACTGGAGCTCTGTGATATGCTCACACACAAATTTTGGCGAACTGCCAAGTACGGTGCTGTTTGAAGGCAGTGCAAATCTCCATAGAGAAGTAATGGTTAATCTATTCAGAGACACCGAACAGCAGAGAAATGGCAGTGAAATTCCATGATGTTCGGTGGTTTCATTCAGCAGGTTTATTCAGGCGAACCCCATAGGCTTCAATGTTAAAAATATTCCTGTTTTTATGCAATATCTAATAAACCATTTATTATATAAATCTGTAGTAAAAGGTCTTTATTCATTAATTTTTTTTGGTACCTTTTAGGCTGGGGTCAGACGAGCGTAGTGTTCACGTCCGTGATTGCGCCTAAAAGTACGTCCGTGATAGCATGACAGGAAGCCCATTGGAGCCTGACACATGAAGTACGTCCGCACTGAACTGCGGACGCACAACGGCCACGGCCCACGGACGCAAGGCAGGCAAGAACGTACAACTCCTAGAACGGCCGCACAAAGTGCGCTGCGTCCGCAACGTCTGCATAGCTTTGTGTGTGAGTGATGGAACGTGGTCAGACGGACTGCATTTATACGTCCAGCATTTTTCATGGACAAAATGGTTTTGCTTTTTAATTTATTTTCCCTCCTACATCCGTCAAAATATACGTCAGTGAATAAACGGACTGTGTGGCCACTACTGTGTCTTCCGTACTGACGTACGTCCGTGTGCACAAACGTACAGTCCGTAGAAATCACGCTCGTCTGACCCTAGCCTTAGTCATTTTTCAGAATTTTTTTGAAAATTCTTTTTCCCGTTTTTTTTTTAATAGCGGTTTTCTTTTTTCTGTAACAGACCTTTTTATTATCAATCATAGGATCATATATGTAAATTCCAGACATTATCGATCAGTAGTTTTTTTTTTTAAAACAGCAGGCCACGGGTTTGCGGCGGCGGCGGCATTCGGTGGCCGACTCCCTGCACTTCGGGGACCCTGCAGTGTATGGTTAATTCACTGCAGGGTGGGGAAATTTGAGCCACAAGACCACCAAAATTATCGGATCCGATTCGATAAGTCGCCGAGTATCTGCTGAACATGTCCGGAAAAAGCCAACAATCTGCCGAACACAGCGCTGACCAGCCACCGGAAAAAGCCAACAAGCCGACGAATGGGGTAAATAAAAAGAAAAACACAATTGAAAGTGAAAAATTTGAAAAGCTGTCTGGAAAAAACCTACTGGACGAAGATATCTGGAATTAACATGTAAGATCCTATGAATAATGATAAAAAGGTCTG
Organism: Leptobrachium leishanense; assembly: GCA_009667805.1. NCBI lineage: Eukaryota > Metazoa > Chordata > Amphibia > Anura > Megophryidae > Leptobrachium > Leptobrachium leishanense. Next base: position 44,240,129 of record CM019066.1, on the reverse strand, counting down.
TTACAGGGGGGGAGGAAGGTATTACAAAAAAAAATCTGAAAATTGTTTGGCAAAAAAATCCCGAAAAGGGCCTAATAAATCCTAAAAACAAAAAATAGAGATTTTTTGCTGCTGGTTAAAATAAAAATGGTTTAATATAGATATATAATAAAAATGGGAATACCTTTAACATTGAAACCTATGGGATTCGCCTGATTAAACCTGCTGAATGAAAACACTGAACAGCAAGGCATTTCTCTGACATTTCACTGCTGTTCGGTGTCTCTGAATAGATTAACCATTACTTCTCTGTGGGGGATTTCACTGCCGCCGAACAGCACAGCCACACCTCTACATCCCTATAACATGTATCCTCTAATAAACACAGGTCCTTGTATAAGGTGTATTAATCTAATACAGAGTCTATTCATGCTGCTTTTCTCCATCCTGCATCCTCTCAGTGACTTGTTACAGTGAGCCGTGCTATACAGTATCATTTTATCTCTCTATTCCACGCCCAGCGACTCCCAGCATGCTCAGCCAGTTGTGTGAACTTTAGGTTTTTGCCCCTCAATATACACATGCCCCCTCCCCAAAAAATGTCCCCAGTGCCCTGAAACCCATTTTATAATAAATTTTAAAACAGGAGATTATTAGTTGCTCTGTAACCGTCGTTAGAGTGTAAGCTCTTCGGCCAACATCAGAGAAACCCTTTCATGTGAGTCCTGCTGCTTACACCCACTGGGGCCGCTTTCAGCTGAAACATGTGAGACCTCGCCTGGCGTTCTCTGGATCCCCCTCTCTAGATTGCTGAAGTTTATGGTGATCGGTGAATGACCCCCTAAATTCTCGTGTGACACAAGAGGGTGTGCGGGCGTTTTTAATAAGAACCTGAAGAAATGAGTAAAGCCTATAGAGGGAAAGTACAACACCCCCCCCTCTCCTCTCAGACATACGGGGTGTGCACGCTCGTGGAGGACCAAGATACAGATAAAAGATGCAATTTCTGTATATTCTCAATCTATTTATTTCTCATTTGGGCTAAAATACCCTTTTTTTCCCCTCAAATCTTCAGAGTGCCCAGTTTAGCGAATAAGCCCTCACTGTCTAACGAGCACAGCTGTGCACGGCTAATAGTAAATGTTCAGACCCTGCAAGGTGTCAATCCGCAGCAAGAAATGTCCTTTGAGCGCTGGGTTGTGATTGGACGGCGATTACATCATAGCAGACGGGCCCGCCAATGAGAATGAGAGCTGGGGAGGGGTGCTCTTGGTGGATGTGCCGTCCTGAATCCCGGATGATGCTGCAGCCCGGGCACAGGGTGACATCATTATGTCCCGTGATCATTAGCGATGCTCGGCGTGTTATTACTCAGACGCGGATTACATCATGGGGGTCTCCTGCAGCATCCTGCCCGAGTCACGTTCAAAAATAAATTAAAAAGGAGAAATAAATCTTCGGACCTGCTCGCAGACCCCCATCACGTAGCAGGGGAGCGGTCCGTGATCTCACCGTGCTATGTGCGCGCCATATTAATAAGGCTGGGGGATGCCAAAGGATGCGCAGCTCTGTTAACCCAGTGCTACCCCTTTCCATTGTGTCTGAAAGCAGAATGAGCTCATGGCTAGCGCCCTGTACATCCCCATGGTATAACATCCACTGTAACAGAGGTTTCATGGACATTGTTAAGCAGCTTTATCGTGTCGGCTGCTTTATTCGTTCTTTAAGCCTCTGATACTGATTCTGATAGAAGCAGAAAACCCTGAGGGTTATATTCCACATCACCGCCAGCACCTTCAAAACAAATACTCCATAACTGTAGGACTCAAAGTTCCTTCCCAAAGCCACATACTCGTTTATGAGTGTATCACAGAGCTCCACAGCAATAAAACTCACAGTAATGTGCAGTCTGTATGAGCATATGACAGAGCTCCACACCAATAAAACTCACAGCAATGTGCAGTCTGTATGAGCGTATCACAGAGCTCCACAGCAATAAAACTCACAGCAATGTGCGGTGTGTATGAACGTATCACAGAGCTCCACAGCAATAAAACTCACATCAATGTGCAGTCTGTATGAGCGTATCACAGAGCTCCACAGCAATAAAACTCACAGCAATGTGCAGTCTGTATGAGCATATGACAGAGCTCCACAGCAATAAAACTCACAGCAATGTGTGGTGTGTATGAGCGTATCACCGAGCTCCACAGCAATAAAACTCACAGTAATGTGCGGTGTGTATGAGCGTATCACAGAGCTCCACAGCAATAAAACTCACAGCAATGTGCGGTGTGTATGAGCATATGACAGAGCTCCACAGCAATAAAACTCACAGCTATGTGTGGTGTGTGTATGAGCGTATCACCGAGCTCCACAGCAATAAAACTCACAGCAATCTGCGGTGTGTATGAGTGTATCACAGAGCTCCACACCAATAAAACTCACAGTAATGTGCAGTCTGTATGAGCATATGACAGAGCTCCACAGCAATAAAACTCACAGCAATGTGCGGTGTGTATGAGCGTATCACAGAGCTCCACAGCAATAAAACTCACAGCAATGTGCGGTGTGTATGAGCGTATCACCGAGCTCCACAGCAAAAACTCACAGCAATGTGCGGTGTGTATGAGCGTATCACAGAGCTCCACAGCAATAAAAATCACAGCAATGTGCGGTGTGTATGAGCGTAACAGAGCTCCACAGCAATAAAACTCACAGCAATGTGCGGTGTGTATGAGCGTATCACAGAGCTCCACGGCAATAAAAATCACAGCAATGTGCAGTCTGTATGAGCGTATCACAGAGCTCCACAGCAATAAAACTCACAGCAATGTGCGGTGTGTATGAGCATATGACAGAGCTCCACAGCAATAAAACTCACAGCAATGTGCGGTGTGTGTATGAGCGTATCACCGAGCTCCACAGCAATAAAACTCACAGCAATCTGCGGTGTGTATGAGTGTATCACAGAGCTCCACACCAATAAAACTCACAGTAATGTGCAGTCTGTATGAGCATATGACAGAGCTCCACAGCAATAAAACTCACAGCAATGTGCGGTGTGTATGAGGGTATCACAGAGCTTCAGAGCAATAAAACTCATGCTCATACACACCACACATTACTGTGCGTTTTATTGCTCTGGAGCTCTGTGATCCATTCATACACATTGCACATTACTGTATCACAGAGCTGCAGAGTAATAAAACTCACAGTAATAGTTGTTTTGTATCACATAGCTCCGCAGGAGCCGGAGTGTATTTGTGTGGCTGAAATGTTATGTTGACATTCCTCACCATCATGTGATCAGTGCTCTCTGATCTCGGGGTATCCTGCAAATCTTTCATTCTGTGCTTCCAGACGCGCGCAGTGGAACACGCTGCCACCGGCTGATGCGTCTTTTCCAGAGAAGCTTCTCCGCATCTGGTAACCATAGCAACACAAATTTCCTGTTTCCATAGCAATCCATTACTACAGGTTTTGCAGAGAAGAGAGCGTCGACGGGATGCAGGTCAAAACCTGGCCGCAATCAGGGATAACCCATAAAAGAAGGGGACGCTATCGTCATTTAAAACAAGGAGAAAAAATGACTTTTTGGGTTTATTCTTCACTTATTCTAGGTTTGTGGTGATACGTCGATGCACCAGTTACAATATCACAGGCCTGTGTGTTCATTATATTCCTGTCACACACCACAAAATTGCAATTACTCTTCAGTGTAATATTCAGATTGATGGGCAGCGCATGAAAAATGCCACCACACAGCGGGCCAAATGACATTCTTCACGCAAAAACGCACGAGCAACGCGTTAATTTGTGCGCCAAGCGTTAAACGTTAACGCGCGTAAATCAACGCTGGAATTATAGTCCTCGTGCATTTTTTCATCCGTCGAGCAATAACGCGCGTTAAACGGATGCGCACAAATAGGCGCGCAGTAACGTTGCTCACAGAAATCGGTGTGCGGACTGTTTTTTTCAGCCAATCAGAATTAAGAACCACAATTATCTCACGTTAAGTTTTTGCGCCTGTCAAAGTCAATCTGAGTATATATGCTGCAGCAATAATAAATGCACACACAACTTCTCCGTTTTATTGGTTTGGGTATGTGTAGAATGTGTAACTATACTTTGCTGCGTATGTGTTTTTGGGCTGGTGTATTTGGGTTCGGCAGGTTGATAGAATTTTCCATTAACACCAGCTTTAAGGAGTTGCTAAAATTATGCGCGCAAAGGCTGTGCGTTACAAACTGCGCATAGATTGTAATATCATCTGCGTACCAGCGCTAGGGATGTGCGTTTCGGAATTTCGGAATTTTCACGAAATTTCCTGATTCGTGCATTCGGATTCAGCCGATTTTCCGAAAATTTTCAGATCCGAATTTTCCGAAAACGAAAAATTTACGAAACGCAAAGAAAATTTGTTCGGAATTTTCGAATGGACTAGAAATGTGTAAAATCGAAAATCATTTTCGTTCCATTCGTAATTTTGGCTCCATTCCTGATTTCGGTTCCATTTCAGACAACATATTTTTTGGTTATATCGCTGATTCTGTAATTTTGTATCATTCCCATCTCAATGTGTCCTTCCTGGAAAACCAGAGAAATCTCAATGTGTCCTTCCTGGAAAACCAGAGAAATCTCAATGTATCCTTCTTGTAAAACATGAGAAATCTCAATGGCAGAATTATCGTATCGACAGAATTATCGTATCGACAGAAATATCGGATCCGAAAAACCATTAGTTTACGTCAAAACGAAGAGACACTTTGAAACGAGGAGAACAGACGTTCCGAAAAACACGAAAATTTCCGAAATTACGAAAAAATTGATACGAACAACGAAACGAAAACGAAACGAACTGAAACGGAAATCGTCCGAAACGAGCCGAAACGAAAAATTTCCAAAATACGAACGAACCGAACTGAACCGAAAAAAAAAAAATTAGTGCACAAGTCTAACCAGCGCACAAACGCATTTGCTCGCGCAGGGTTCGCGCAGGTTCACGTGCGGTAGACGATTACGTGCGTTTGTTGCGCTGACAATGTAATACAACGATCAGCGCAAAGGGTTTTACCTCTTGCGTTAATGTTTTCTTTGCGCCGGCGCAAACGTTTGCGTGAAAATTTTAATTTGGCCCAGCATGTATAATCCATACGCTGCAGGTAAGAAATCAAAAAAGGAATCCAAGGTGACCCGCCTTGATTTCCTTCCTGCAGCTTATGAATTATACATGTTGCAGGGCAGCACTTTCCCCTGTGCTCCCCCTCTGCATGAAATAGTAATATGTATCCAGGAAAACATGGCCGACCTGGAAACCCAGCCGCAAACACAGATAATAACAAAAAGAAGGGGCAATCTAAAGCTGATAGCGAACGTTGCATCCCAGATGTTTCTGAACTACATGTCCCATGATGCTCTTCCAGCCTTGTGTCTGACTAACCATCATGGGACATGTAGCTCTGAAACATCTGGAGTGTCAAGGTTCCCCATCGCTGGTTCAGGGGTATTTGATGTTTTCCGAAGTCAACAAGAAAAGCAAATTCTCTAAATGATTTCCCGTCTTTAGCGAGTTCCTCTACTTAAAAGAAGAGTCTGCGGACGTCTCTGTCCTGGCCAAAGGCCGGGCTCAGACGAGCGCACTATGTGCACCCATACTGATTTGCCTCCCGGCGTTCGTCACAGCATTGTGACGCTTCGACAGGGCCGGCCACACGCTTTAGCGCACTCACGAATTGCGCCACTGTAGCAGGCGTGCTGTGTCTTTTCGGAAAACCTCCCTGTCGAAGCATTACAACTCGCGCTTGACGGGGCTGCAAAACGAGATTATCCATAGGAGGATCGAGCCTTGCAGTGCTGAGCGCACTAACTGCACTCAACGAGGTGGCCACAAGGGTGGTAGGAACGTCCACTCTCACGGCCCTTCCTTCCGCTCTGAAAAATGATCGTCTGACCCCGGTCTTAACTGCGCTCAGCGCATGAACCCCGTATTCCCTGCCTATTGGGTTAAAAAGCCTGTTAGTACATCAGTAATTGCGCTCGCTTCCGCGAGTTTACTTTCCTTTGCGCTCCCTGTGCCTAACATGGGGAGCACAAACAGTAATTAGCGTTAGGATTACTGCACCTCTGTGGTAACTAAAAGGTTAACAACAGCTCCAAGCTGGTGCAAAATAATTTCGCTTCTGCAGAAACCCCGCCTCCCCAAAAAAATCAGATACCCACCTCTCCTCCCGCAGTGCGAATGCTGGGCCAATCCGCCGCTTCTGCCCACTGGGAGCAGAGTGAGACTAGGGACAAATAGTCCCCAGTCTCCTTATGCTATTCACTTTGTGGCCATGGACGATCTTGCAAGAGCTCGCGGCCCGGCAGCACAATCCTCCCTGTAGTCCTATGGACTCCAGGAGGCAGGGCAGCCATCAGAAATGATGGGGCCCCTTACTGAACCTCACAATGGGCCCCCCTGGGGTCTGGCTGGGCCCTGGGGTCTGGTGGGGCCTTTGGGCCAAGCTGGGCCTTTGGGTCTGGCTGGGCCCTGGGGTCTGGCGGAGCCTTTGGGTCTAGCTGGGCCTTGTTGGGCCCTAGGGCCTGGCTGGGACCTGGGGTCTGGCTGGGCCTCTGATGGGCCCTAGGGTATGGCTGGACCTTGGGGTCTGGCTGGGTCCTGGCGTCTGGCTGGGCCTAAGGGTCTGGCTGGGCCCTGGAGTCTGGCTGGGTCCTGGCTGGGCTCTGGGTTCAGGTTGGGCCCTGGGGTCTGGCTGGTCCTGGCTCACCGCTCTGCCGTCTTCTGTCCTGGTCCTCTGCTCCTTCTTCTCTTCTTTTCCTCTTCTATTTTCTTCTCCTCTTCTATCTTCTTCTCTTTTTTCTTCTCCTTCCAGTCGTCGCAGCCAGCTTCTCTTTTGTGTGTGAGTCACACACACGTGACTGGAGAGCGTGGCGCCAAAGCATTATGCTTGGGAGGCACAAGCACGTTGCTTGGCCCACCCACCCAGGAAGCTGCCAGCAAGTACAGCTCCGGATTCGGACTCCTTGAGTACAATACCGGAGCTGAAAAACTATTATGGTGCTGCCGATGACGGGCTGTAATGCCCTGATGGCGGCCCTGCCAGGAGGTGATAATCACGTGGCGCAGAAGCACTGCCGCAAGTATCCAGGAACTTAGCGTTGCGTTACAGGGCGGGCTACTGAATCAGCACCTGCCCCGTAATATGGTGCTAAAACGGGATGCTAGGAGGAAGCCTGCAGGCGCACGTTTTCCCTGGTAGCGTCCCTGTCTGAGCATGAAACAGGGAATTGTGCCCATTGCCCAATATCTTCATATTGCAAGATTTTTTATTTTGAACAAAGTGTCACAAACTGACCAGTAGAAACGGCCTCACAGGGCCAGAAAATATACGTCACAGAAAAGACAGGTCAAGTAATAAGGGGGGGACGACTCAAAAATACTTCAAGAAGTGCAAAAATAAATGTATGCTCAGGCTCGGGTAGTAACTAACATAAAGGAACTCTGCAGAAGGACATTGGTCACCGTCACGGTATGATGGTGAAAAAAAAAAACACGGAGAGGGTGGGATAGAAGAGAAAAACAGTAGTGGCTATTAACGTGACTTTCCTGGCTCGCTCCCTTATAGCCCAGGGGATAACGGGAGGCAGAGGAGGACAGTAGGTCACGTGACCTGGGCACTCGGGGGCCTATAATGGCAGACAGAGCCATGGTAGCCGCCATTGTTGAGCACCCCGACTCGACCCAAAAAAAGAGAAAAAAAAAGGGGGGAGTGGAGGGATGGCCATCATCAAAATGAGGGAGGGTGACACCGCCCAGGAACTCAGAATATGTCACGACTAATGGGGGGAAAATCAAAAATGTCTGCACTGTAAACCATAAAAACAAGGGGAGTTTAAAAATGTCCTCAAAAGCGTCCAGAACGGGGGGAGAGGGTGTCATCAGGGGGAGGTGGTGTTACGTACCACGCTATGGTCCCCAGGCGCCCGGCAGCATCGTCCTCGCTGCTCGCTGGCCGGGGCCGAATGAAAAAGGGAATCCCGGCAGACACGTGAGACACCCGGGGGCGGAGTCGGGCGCGATGACGCAGTACCGCAAGGTTTAAAACCACAGGCATTCATTGCATCTCAGCATTGCCCTACCGCGGTTTCTCAATCCCTTAGTGCTACCTTTGATAATCTGTATTTTTCTCTGACGTACTGACCCCTGGCAAACGGCTTCCGACATTCTCTGACGTACTGACCCCTGGCAAACGGCTTCCGACATTCTCTGACGTACTGACCCCTGGCAAACGGCTTCCGACATTCTCTGACGTACTGACCCCTGGCAAACGGCTTCCGACATTCTCTGACGTACTGACCCCTGGCAAACGGCTTCCGATACTCTCTGGCGTACTGAAACATAGAAACATAGAAAAATGTCGGCAGATAAGAACCTTTCGGCCCATCTAGTCTGCCCAATTACATGGATACTTTACCTGGATTTATCTTTTGTTTAGGATAGCCTTATGCCTATCCCATGCTTGCTTAAATTCAATCACTGTTTTGGCCTCTACCACTTCTACTGGAAGACTGTTCCATGTATCCACCACCCTCTCAGTAAAATAATGCTTCCTGATGTTACTTTTAAACCTTTGCCCCTCTAATCTAAGACTATGTCCTCTTGTTTTGCTATTTGGCCCCTTGCTTTTGGCTTCCTGACATTCCCTGATATCGTGACCCCTGATTTCGCTTTAGTTACCACTCTTGGCTGTAATATTTACCAGTATAGGGCTATACATTGACCGACCACTTCTAAGGATCGGAGGGAGAGGATAGTGTGCTGCGGGTGAGGATCATATACTGTTTTCTGGTAGGGATCGTGACAGGTGTGGGGCATCAAACGCAAAAAGACGGATACCAGGCACGAGACTGTCAACCAGTGTCCAAGAAAAGGGTCATGCACGGCATGTCTTTGCAATTGTCAACGACCAGAGTCAACCACACTTTGCCATGGACCCCCGGTAGAGAAGAGAAGCCATCAGGCAGCAGAAGGTTCAGGTCAGGCAAGGCGGTCTCCCTCGCAGAAGAGACACCGCCATGGAGCAGGATCCCCCAGCCGAGCCACAGCAGCATTGGATCGGCCAGCACTCCCATTCACGGCCGAGGCCAGCCAGCGTTGGTCATGGATCTCCATCTTCCATGGAAGCGCCGCCAGCCACGTTGCAAGTAACACCGCCTGCATGCGTTCCATCGCAGATCCAGCACGCGTCTCAGGACCCATCAGTGGCTCTGCAGCGACAAGGTCAGACCATTCCACAGCAGGCTATCCACCTGAAAGGCACCCTCCGGAGTCCCCCACGGCATGCGCACCAGCACCGGAATGCAGCACCGAGCTTTCTGCCCTCCATATCACTCGTAGCTCCTCGAGGAGGATCTGCAGGTCTCTTCTAGTGGTGGGCCTAGCGTCTCCAGGCCGACAGTCATGCAGCAGCGGGCAGCATCCAGAGTCCTCGTCTGGCGCTCCCGCCAGGGTAAAGGGGAGGGAAGGGACCCCTCCATTTGGAGCCATCCAGGTCTGGCATCAGAGTTGTCCCTGCAGGTAGTGCGCCCATCCTGGCTCCAGGAGCTGTGGCACAAGACACCGGGGTTGTGTCTAAGTTAGGCCTCAAAGATGGCTGCTGGCCGATAGCAGGGACTGTCTCAAGGCGCCTCCACCTCAATCGCAGGTCCGGAGGGGGGGAACAAAACAGGCTCCAGGACACTCCACCTGATGGCCGACGACGAAGGGGTAATATGGGGAGATTCCCTGATCCTAGAATCACTATAATACTCGCGGTCAGCAGGAGAAGGATCAGAGCTCCACAGAAACACGTCTGCTCTTGTCCGCTGTCGGCCACGCCCCAACCACTAATTCTTTTCATTTTCAGCCAACGCCCTTTTTATTTTTTTATTTATTCTAACACTTTTTTGTATTTTGACGAAATTTTTGTTTCCCAATTTTTATAAAAGGTTTTTGTTTTTCATTCTGTAACCGACCTTTTTTAATTATTTTTTTAAAGAACCTCTTTTATTATTTAGACAAATTTGAATACATGTTGGCCCCTATTACATACCTAACGCTAACGGTAGCGCTCATCTGGCTGAGCACTACCGTTAGCTGCGGTATTAGCTGCCTATTAAGATCCAAACGCAAATGGGTTAAAAAACCCGTTTGCGTTTGGTATCTTGCGCTTCTCAGCGCGATGACACTGCACTTTGAGCTCCCTATACTTAACATGGGGAGCGCAAAGCGTTAATCAGCACTGGATTACAATGTCCCAGCGCTGATTAACACCTGGCTCTGGTCAACGAAAAGTTAACCAGAGCTAGAACCTGGTGTTAACGAATTCCACTTCTGCAGAATCCGTTAACACCAGGCTTAAAAAATAAAATCCTATACACACCCTCTGTCCCGCGGTGAGGACCGCGGCTCCGGTCACCTCCTCTGGCCGGCGGGAGCAGAGAAAGACAGGGGGAAAAAGTCCCCTGTCTCTCCCTGCGTATCACTACGCCGACCGGCCGGCTCTCGCGATGCGAGATCCGGCCGGTCACGTGACCGGCAGAGAGGAACTATGGACTCCAGTGAGTGGATGCTCACGGCTGTGCTCAGCGCTGCCGCTAGCATCCTGATTTTTAACGCCCGCTACAATGCAGGCGGCATTTTTTTGCGCCTGCATTGTAATCTGCCGTTAAAAAGCGGACGCAAGGGGGAAAACTGCGGGCGCAGTTTTTCCTCCCTTGCGCCCGCCTTTTAACGCCCAGATTGTAATAGGGTCCGTTGTATTTGTTTAAACACCTAATAAGAGAATAGTAGAGTCCTGTTTTTTTGGGGGGCTTTTTTGCAGTTCTGTGGCATTTGCCGATGCCAGTTTGGCGGTTATCAACGCAATTTGGTGGTTTTCTTCAAAGTCTAATAACGGCTTTGATGATTCCAATTTCAGGAAAATACGGTGACCATTTGCTAAATAGTGAATTCACAGTATTTTTGGCGAAATGGAATCTCTGAATTACAGCGAAAATAATAGACCCTATTATCAATTTATTTTTACCATAAAAAAATTCGGGAAATAATTCAGTAACATTTTATTATAAATACATATACACATACTGGCTGGCAGTAGATGCTGGAGGGGAGCTGGCTGTTGGTGGCGTTCCTCCAGGGATGACTGACAGTAGTGGGGCCCTCCTGTGCAGGGTTGCAATGTGTGACCTCACACAGCCAGCGCACACATGCCTGCATACGGCAGCTGGGAACGTCACTTTCCCTCTCACGGCTCCTGACCCGCCGGCATACAGAGGCACAGCTGTGTGAGTGTCAGTTGGGAGCAGCTGTGGTCGTGGCTGCGATACACTCCTTTGTCGGCCCACAGCGAGACCTTGCGTTCCTGCTACATTCCTGCTGCGGGAGAAGTGCTGGAATGCCATTCCCTTGCCTTCCCTTAGGATTTGAGCCTTGCCTACACCCCACTTTAAACCCCTCTCTTTATCTCCTGAAAGCATCCCCCCTTTATTATATCTGCTATACTCACCCCCATCCACCCAGATGTTAGTAAGGGTTAGCGTTAGGATTTAGGTTATGGTTAGGGTTACTTCTAGTGTTTGGTTACTGGTATGATAACTATTAGACTTATATGTTCTGTTGGTGTTAGTGTTACTGATAGAGTCACAGGTCAGTTTCTTTTTATGTTTGTATTAAACCTTAAGTCTCCCCTTGTCTTCCTCAACCCCAATCCCTCTAGACTGCTAGCTCCTATAAGCAGGGCCCTCTACACCCAATGTTTCCACCCTATGTCCGTTTATCTATATCTTGTTCCTTTTCGTTATTGTAAACTGCTGCGCTATAAAAATGATGATGATAATAATAATAATAATAATATTAGGGTTAGGTCTAGGGTTATTGTTATAGTTTTACTTCTAGGGTTCGGTTTAGGAAAAGGGTTAGGTTCATTACCAGGGTTAGGTTACTGTTTATGTTTGTATTAGAGTTAGGTTTACTTCTAGGGCTGGGTTACTTTTTGGTTTACTGTTAGGCTTATATGTTATGTTGGTGTTAGGGTTAATGTTAGGGTAACAAGTCAGTTGTTGATGTTTTTAATTAGGTTTAGGGAAAGGGTTAGGTTAATTTCCAGGGTTAGGTTGCTGTTTATGTTTGTATTAGGGCCGGGAGTGAAGTCCTGGGAAAAAAGGTGAGGGAACTCACCCAAGAATTCCACTACCTGGAAAAAAAGGATATACATACAGTATATAATATATATATTTGCAGAAGCCATTTGCACATCACAGCTATTCGATGAAATGCATCCCAGTGCTCCTGTACCACATTCCCCATATGCAGCCAGGAATTCTGGGTAGGATATGCAAATAACATATGTCTCACTTTTATGCATCCTGGGTCTGTTATTACACAAAACGCTAAAATCAATGCTATGCCAAGCTATAGCTTTCTAGCAGGGATAAGGTTTATGCAACTGGTCAAAGCCACTCCTAGGACAGTGCTGTTTCGGGTTTATTGGACCCTCATCAGCTAGAAGCTAGGCATGATGACCAGTTGCAGTGGATGCTTGGACCCATAGGGCAAATCAGTATCTACAAGGGTTCTGGTGGAGGACAAAAAGTGAGATAAAAAGCCTCCACACTATAATATAATGTGGCACAGGAACTCTGGGATGCAATTCATCGAATTAGCCAGTGTAGACCCAGAGAATTTTATATATCCAGCCAGCACAGTCCATGGAACTATATACATCCAGCCAACATAGACCCCCAGAATTATATATATCCACCAGCACAGACCCCCAGAATTTTATACAGTTGTGTTCAAAATTATTCAACCCCCAATGATGTAAAGAGTTTTAGGGAATTTAGTGTACATTATTATTATTATTATTATTTATTTATAAAGCGCCAGCATATTCCGCAGCGCTGTACAATAAGCACAGTACAGACAGGGTTACAATACATTGAACAACATTTGACAAACAGTACAGGAGGAGATGAGGGCCCTATTCCCGTAGGAACTCACAATCTAGGAGGGTTGGGGTTGGAAACAGGAGGAGAGGACTGTAAGGTGAGAGTGATTGATGGTTGTGTCAGTGAGTTGGGTGGTCGGCTTCCCTAAATAGGAATGTTTTCAGGGAGCGTTTGAAGGAAGAGAAGTTAGGGGAAAGTCTGACAGCACGAGGGAGAGCGTTCCAGAGAGTGGGGGCTGCGCGTGAGAAATCCTGCAGTCTATCATGGGAAGAGGTGATGCGGGGAGAAGCTAGGCGCAGGTCACTGTTTGACCTTAGGGAGCGGGCTGGGTGTATTTGGTGATTAGTGAGGACAGGTAGTGGGGCGCTGAGTTAGTGAGGGTTTTGTAGGTAAGGATAAGGATTTTGAACTTAATTCTGCAGTGGATGGGGAGCCAGTGAAGGGACTCGCAGAGGGGAGCGGCAGAGACAGAGCGGCGGGTGAGGTGAATTAGCCTGGCGGAGGCGTTCAGGATGGATTGTAGGGGGGAGAGGCGGGACAGAGGGAGGCCAGATAAGAGATTATTGCAATAGTCGAGTCGGGAGATTACCAGGGCGTGTATGAGTTGTTTTGTGGTGACAGCGGTAAGAAATGGCCGAATTCTGGAAATATTACGCAGTTGGTATCGGCAGGAGGAGGAAAGAGACTTGATGTGGGGGATGAAAGGAAAGAGCAGAGTCCAGTGTAACTCCAAGACAGCGAACTTGGTTTGATGGGGAGATGGTGATACCCTCCACCGTGATAGAGAAGTCAGGAGGTGGGGAGGCATTAGAGGGAGGAATAAGTAGGAGCTCAGTCTTTGACATGTTGATCTTTAGGTGGTGGGAGGCCATCCAGGAGGAGATGCCAGATAAACAGTCACTGACTTTTGAAAGGACAGGGGGAGAGAGATCAGGGGTAGAGAGGTAGATCTGAGTGTCATCAGCGTAGAGGTGGTAATTAAAGCCAAAGCTGTTGATGATTTTGCCCAGGGAGGAGGTGTAGATGGAAAAGAGCAGAGGACCAAGGACAGAGCCTTGAGGTACACCAACAGATAGAGGCAATGAGAGGAGGAGTTACCAGCAAAGGACACACAGAAGGACCTGTTGGATAAATAGGAGTCAACCCAAGCAAGTGCAGTGTCACCGAGACCCAGAGAGTTGAGGGTCTGTAGAAGGAGGGGGTGGTCAACAGTGTCAAAAGCAGCCGAGAGGTCAAGCAGGATGAGAATAGAATAGTGGCCGTGTTTTTTAGCAGTTAGGAGGTCGTTGGTGACTTTGGTGAGGGCAGTTTCAGTTGAGTGTGTAGCGGACGGAAGCCAGATTGCAGGGGGTCAAGTAGGGAATTGGAGGACAGGAAGAGGGAGAGGCGGTTGAAGACTATTTTTTCTAAGAGCTTTGATGTGAAGGGAAGCAGGGATACAGGGCGGTAGTTGGATGGAGAGTTGGTGTCTAGGGATGGTTTCTTTAGTAAAGGGGTAACTAGCGCGTGTTTGAAGGCGGATGGAAAGGAGCCAGTGGAGAGAGATAGGTTGAAGATGTGTGTGAGAGCAGGGGTGAGGAGGAGGGAGAGGGGAGGAATTAGATGTGAGGGAATGGGGTCGAGCGGGCACGTGGTGAGATGTGAGGAGGACAATAAGGAATTGACTTCCTCCTCAGTGGTTGGGAGGAAGCGGCAGAGGGTGGCAGAGGGGACCTGTGGGAGTGGAGGTGGCAGATAACTATCTTGTGTTGGGATGTTGCTTCTGATAGTTAGAGTTTTACTGAGGAAGTAGTCTGCCAGGTCTTGAGCGCTGAAGGCAGCTGAGGGGGGAGGTGCAGGTGGGTGGAGGAGGGTGTTGAAGGTGGACCAGAGCCATTTAGGGTTGGAGGACAGCGTAGATATAAGAGATGAGAAGAAGGATTGTTTGGCCAAGTGGAGGGCAGAGGTGTATGACCGGAGAATAAACTTGAAGTGAACAAAATCAGCTTCAGAGTGGGATTTCCTCCAGGCACGCTCTGCAGTGCGGGAGCATCTTTGCAGGTAGCGAGTTTGGAAGGTGTGCCAGGGCTGAAGCTGGCAGCGTGGGGCCTTGCAGAGTCGAAGAGGAGCAAGAGTGTCTAGAGCAGAGATAAGCGTAGTGTTGTAGTGATTAGTGGCAGCATCAGGGCAGGTGAAGGATGAGGTATGAGGGAGGTGGTGAAGTAGGTTGGAGAATTGATGGGGGTCCACAGCATGTAGATTTCTGCGAGTGTGTGTGTGCGGGGTGGGGGAGCAGGGTATTTAGGAAGTCCAGATAGGTTGAAAGAGAGAAGGTGGTGGTCAGAGATGGGGAAAGAGCGACATTTGAACTCAGAAATGGAGCAGAGGTTGGAAAAGACCAGGTCAATAACGTGACCATCGCGGTGGGTAGGGAGGAGGGAGGATTGTGTGAGTCCAAGGGAGGACGTGAGTGAAAGAAGTTTGGAGGCAGCAGGAGCGGAAGGATCGTCAATGGGAATGTTGAAGTCCCCGAGAATTAGGCATGGAAGATTAGAAGACAGGAAGTGAGAAAGCCAGGTAGCAAAGTGGTCAAAGAACTGGGAGGTTGGTCCCGGTGGGCGGTAGATGACTGCCACCCTGAGAGCCAGAGGAGAGAACAGGCGGATGCAGTGTGTCTCGAAGGAGGAGAAGGAGAGGGATGGGGGTGGAGGGAGATGCTGGTAGGTGCAGGTGGGAGAGAGCAGGAGCCCGACCCCGCCACCATTTCTCTCACCCGGTCTGGGGGTATGGCTCAAGTGTAGACCGCCATGTGAGAGAGCAGCAACGGAGGCCGTGTCAGAGGGAGTTAGCCAGGTTTCAGTTAAAGCTAGGAGGTTGAAGGAGTTTGAAAGGAAGAGGTCATGGACGGCTGTGAGTTTGTTGCACACAGAGCAAGCGTTCCAGAGGGCGCAGGAGAAAGAGGACAGGCGCTGAGGGATTATGGGAATGAGGTTGCTGGGCTTGCAGGGAGGTGATTTATGTGCGATGGAGATAGGATGAGAGGGAAGTATTGGATGTGTTGTGGGGCCAGGGTTAGAGGATATGTCACCTGAACAGAGTAACAGCAGGAGGGTGAGAAAGAGAATGTGGGAATGGGATTTGTGGGAGTGGGAGGCAGCACGAGAGTTAGAGGGAGACCATGTTCTGAGGAAACAAAGGAGCTCATGCGAGGCCATCATGTGGGACGAGAGGAGGGAGGGAGAGATGCAGATAGTGTAGGGGTCGGTGGTAGAGGGGCAGGAGTTCCATTTAAGGAGAAAGGTAGAAGTAAAGAGGAGAAGCGTGAGAGAAAGCATGATATAGACTTGCGTTTACCCAGAGTAAAATTGGGTACATTTGTAATTGTATTCAGAATGAAATCCTACA
Source organism: Leptobrachium leishanense (assembly GCA_009667805.1). Taxonomy (NCBI): domain Eukaryota; kingdom Metazoa; phylum Chordata; class Amphibia; order Anura; family Megophryidae; genus Leptobrachium; species Leptobrachium leishanense. The sequence continues at coordinate 44,223,776 of CM019066.1, read as the reverse complement.
AGGACTTTTTAAAGAACCATATGCAACTAAAATGACATCAATTGGTTTTGTAATACAGTAGTAAATGTTTCTTTTGTGAATTCTTCATTGACACAATTATTCAACCCTTAAAGACTACCACTCTGAAGAACAGAGGTTCATTCAAGTGTTTTCAATCAGGTATTGAAAACACCTGTGGATGTCACGGAGCAGCAATAAAGCATAATAAGCACCAATTAGGCAGCTTTAAAATGACTGTGATACTCAGCTCCTTCTAGACATTTACTGGTGTGGTTACAAACATGGTGAAGTCAAGAGAATGGTCCAGGAAGACAAGAGAAGAGGTGATTACTCTTCACAGGAAGGGCAATGGCTATAAGAAGATTGCAAAGATGTTAAACATACCAAGACAGACCATAGGAAGCATCATTCGCAAATTCAAGGCAAAGGGCACTGTTGAAACGCTACCTGGTCGTGGCAGAAAGAAGATGCTGACTTCGACTGCTGTGCGCTACCTGAAGCGTAGAGTGGAGAAAAGTCCCCGTGTGACTGCTGAGGAACTGAGAAAAGATTTGTCAGATGTGGGTACTGAAGTTTCAGCTCAGACAATACGGCGCACACTGCGTAATGAAGGCCTCCATGCCAGAACTCCCAGGCGCACCCCCTTGCTGTCTCCAAAGAATAAGAAGAGTCGACTGCAGTATGCCAAAAGTCATGTGGACAAACTACAGAAGTTTTGGGATAGTGTTCTGTGGACTGATGAAACAAAATTAGAACTGTTTGGCCCATGGATCAACGCTATGTTTGGAGGAGGAAGAACAAGGCCTATGAAGAAAAGAACACCTTGCCTACTGTGAAGCATGGCGGGGGGTCAATCATGCTTTGGGGCTGTTTTGCTTCTGCAGGTACAGGGAAGCTTCAGCGTGTGCAAGGTACCATGAATTCTCTTCAGTACCAGGAGATATTGGATGACAATGTGATGCAGTCCGTCACAAACCTGAGGCTTGGGAGACGTTGGACCTTTCAACAGGACAATGATCTCAAGCATACCTCCAAGTCCACTAGAGCATGGTTGCAGATTAAAGGCTGGAACATTTTGGAGTGGCCATCGCAGTCACCTGACTTAAATCCGATTGAGAACCTCTGGTGGGACTTAAAGAAAGCAGTTGCAGTGCGCAAGCCTAAGAATGTGACTGAACTGGAGGCTTTTGCCCATGACGAATGGGCGAAGATACCCGTAGATCGCTGCAAGACACTTGTGTCAAGCTATGCTTCACGTTTAAAAGCTGTTATAACTGTAAAAGGATGTTGTACTAAGTACTAAGATTGAATGTCACTTGGGGGTTGAATAAAACTGATAATGATGTGAGCACAGAAAAGACATTTGTGGTTATTTCATTATAAATGTTATGTTATATTTGTCTGACCTACACGTGCCTCTTTGATTTAATTGTAAGCAAGATGACTGAATGATCAAAATCAATGTCAAACTGACCAAAACACTCAATTTCAGTGGGGGTTGAATAATTTTGAACACAACTGTAAGTGTGTGGAGGCTTTTTATCCTCCACCACAACCCTTGTATATGTATATATATATATATATATATATATATTTCTTCTTTCCTTTTTTTCTAGTTTGCGCAGTTTTTTGTAAGATTTAATAATTTTAAATAAAATAAATCTATTAACAGTAAATTTGTTATAGTATAGGCTTTTAGGGTTAAGCCCTGATGTATTGAACAATTAATTATTTCCGACACTACAACAGTAGAGCTGCTTTATCAGCTAGTGTTTTGTAAGTTGGTTTTCTAGCAGACTCTCGCCACCTTGTGGTCAAAGATAAAACAGCTGCATATATAAACTGCATTTTTAAAGTGTAGTGGAAATTTGGCTGCATTGAAACAAGAAGTTTTGCCTTATACAAATTGGCGCACCTGCGTTGATTTATACTATGAAAATTAACACCATAATCACGAGCAGGGTGCACAGAGTACACTAGTTTCCGTTTTACGTTAATAATTAGGTTAATAATAGAGTTAGGGTTACTTTTTGAGTAAGGGTTAGGGTTAGTATTTGTGCTCGTACTAAAGGTTAGAGTTATTTTTATTCGGGTTAGTTTTAACTTAATGTTAGGTTATCATTAGGGTTAGAGTTAATGATAAGGTTAGGGTTAGTATTTGTGCTTGTTTTGAGGTTAGAAACATAGAAAGATGTCGGCAGATAAGAACCTTTCGGCCCATCTAGTCTGCCCAATTACATGGATACTTTACCTGGATTTATCTTTTGTTTAGGATAGCCTTATGCCTATCCCATGCCTGCTTAAATTCAATCACTGTTTTGGCCTCTACCACTTCTACTGGAAGACTGTTCCATGTATCCACCACCCTCTCAGTAAAATAATGCTTCCTGATGTTACTTTTAAACCTTTGTCCTCTAATCTAAGACTATGTCCTCTTGTTTTGCTATTTTGTTTCCTTTTAAATATACTCCCTTCCTCTACCTTGTGGATTCCCTTTACGTATTTAAATGTTTCTATCATATCTCCTCTGTCTCGTCTTTTTTTCCAAGCTGTACATGTTAAGATCATTAAGCCTTTCCTGGTAACTTTTCTCCTTCAAGCCGTACACCATTTTAGTAGCCCTTCTCTGAACTCTCTCTAAGATGTCTATATCCTTCTGGAGATACGGTCTCCAGTACTGCACACAGTATTCCAAGTGAGGTCTCACCAGTGCTCTGTACAGTGGCATGAGCACTTCCCTTTTCCTACTGCTAATACCTCTCCCTACACAACCAAGCATTCTGCCAGCATTTCCTGCTGCTCTATTACATTGACTACTTACCCTTAGATCCTCTGAAATAATGACCCCTAAATCCCAACCCTCAGATGTTGAGGTTAGGACTGTATCAAATATTCTATATTCAGCCCTTGGGTTTTTACGTCCCAGGTGCATTATCTTGCACTTATCCACATTAAAACTCAATTGCCACAACTCCGACCATTTTTTTAGTTTACCTAAATCATTTGTCATTTGGCTGATCCCTCCAGGAACGTCAACCCTGTTGCAAATTTTTGTGTCATCAGCAAAAAGACATACTTTTCCATTAATACCTTCTGCAATAGCACTAATAAAAATATTAAAGAGAATGGGTCCAAGTACTGACCCTGAGGTACCCCACTGGTAACAAGACCTTGCGCCGAATAAACTCCATTTACCACAACCCTCTGTTGTCTGTCACTCAGCCACTGCCTAATCCATTCAACAATATTGGAATCCAAGCTCAAAGATTGCAATTTATTGATAAGCCTTCTATGCGGAACAGTATCAAAAGCCTTACTGAAATCTAAATAAGCAATGTCTACTGCACCACCTGTGTCTATTATTTTTGTTACCCAATCAAAAAAATCAATAAGATTAGTTTGGCATGATCTCCCTGAGGTAAACCCATGTTGTTTCTGATCCTGTAATCTATGTGTTTTTAGATGTTCAACAATCCTTTCCTTTAACATGGTTTCCATTAATTTCCCCACTACTGATGTAAGACTAACTGGCCTATAGTTCCCCGATTCCTCCCTACTACCCTTCTTGTAAATGGGCACAACATTTGCTAATTTCCAGTCTTCTGGGACGACTCCTGTTAACAAGGATTGGTTAAATAAATCTGTTAACGGTTTTGCTATTACATCACTGAGCTCTTTTAATAATTTAGGATGGATCCCATCAGGCCCCATTGACTTATTTGTCTTTACTTTAGACAGCTGCTTTAGAACCTCCTCCTCTGTAAACTCATATGTAAATGTCTCTTTAGTGTTCTCTCCTAACTGAGGTCCCTTTCCTTCCTTTTCTTCTGCAAAGACTGAACAAAAATATTCATTGAGGCAGTCAGCGAGACTTTTATCCTCTTCTACATACCTTCCTTCCTTTGTTTTTAATCTAACTAATCCTTGTTTTACTTTTCTTTTCTCGTTTATGTATCAAAAATGTTTTGTCCCCCTTTTTTACTGACTGAGCTATTTTCTCTTCTGCGTGTGCTTTGGAAGCTCTTATAAATTGCTTTGCCTCTTTCTGCCTAATCTTATAGGTTTGCCTATCTTCTTCACTCTGAGTTTTTTTATAATTATTGAATGCTGTCTTTTTGTTCTTCACTATTTTGGCCACTTCTGCAGAGTACCACAGTGGTTTCTTCCCTTTTTTGTTTTTGCTAAGAAGCCGAATGCAATTTCCTGTGGCCTTCAATAATGCTTCCTTTAAATAATCCCATTTCTCCTGGACTCCCTTTAAACTCCTCCAGTCTGATAATGACTCATTCACACAAAATCTCATTTTAGAAAAATCAGTTTTTTTAAAGTCTAAAACTTTTGTTTTTGTGTGGTGCGGCTCCATCCCTGTTCTTATATTAAACCATACTGATTGGTGATCACTAGATCCCAAATTTTCACCTACAACAACGTCCGATACCAAACCTCCATTTGTGTGTATTAAATCCAATATGGCCTCTTTACGGGTCGGCTCCTCAACTACTTGTGTTAGAGATAATCCCAGTAGGGAGTTTAGAATATTTGTACTCCTGGTGCACCCAGCTGTTTTGGTTTTCCAGTTCACATCAGGAAGATTAAAGTCCCCCATGATAATAACTTCCCCCTTCATTGCCATTTTGGCTATTTCCTCAAGCAGCAGATTATCTAGCTCTTCTACTTGTCCAGGGGGTCTATAGATCACACCTACACGAGCTACTGTATGATTGCCAAATGTTAGCGTAACCCAAACTGACTCTATGTTCACCTCGCTCACTTTTATTTGGTTCGTTTTTATGTTGTTTTTCACATACAGGGCCACTCCTCCTCCTTTCCTACCTTCTCTGTCTTTTCTATATAAAGAGTACCCCGGTATTGTTATGTCCCAGTTATTTTTCTCACTGAACCATGTCTCAGTAACCGCCACTAAATCTACTTTTTCAGCTGCCATCATTGCCTCCAGTTCATTGATTTTATTGACTAAACTGCGAGCATTTATAGACACGACTCTGAGCTTGTCATTTTTTACCTCGCATGTTGCTTACACCCTCCGATTTTGTTTTGGGGGACAATCAGGCAGATTGTTTACCCTTTTGTCCCCCCCTCCTAGTTTAAATATTTCTTTGTGAAATAGATTTATTATTAGGATTTAGGTTACTTTTTCTGTTAGGTTATTTTTAGGGTCAGTTTTAGGGTTAGGTTATTACTAGGGTTAATTTTACTGTTAGGTTATTATTAGGGTTTAGACATGTGCATTCGTTTTAGTACTAAAACGATTTAGTCAGAATTTTGGGATAATTTAGTTTTAGTATGACTCAAGAGATACGAAACTGCTCTGTACAAAAAACGAAAGAAACTAAAATAAAATGCACTACATTTTAGTTTCAGTCCTTTTTGTGATATTACATTGAGTGAAGGAGACCAGTAATGAGGAGCGCGACATCGCAAAGCTACAGAAAAGGTTTGTATGCGTAATCCTTCCCAACCTCTACCCGAAACTCAGACAGTGATAGAGCTCCAGAATACTCACTCGCAGCACAGACAGCCAGCACAGGAGAGGAAACCTTTACTTAACCCTTGCATGTCTATGAGGCAGACAAGATGATAAAAGCAGCTGGAGAAGGAAAACATTCAAATAAATCACACTGAAAGCTAATGACAGAGGAGGGCTGGATAGTAAAAACCCCTTTATAACAAGCAGTGCTGGGAGAAGAGAGGGACTTTATAAAACGTGTGTTATCTCCCCTCCCGCTCTGCATAATAGGGGCTTAGGTCTGATACATTTTATATTATCCAGGAGCACTATCCCCCTTTCCTCATCTATAATACACGTTTTATATAAAGTCCCTCTCCCAGTGCTGCTTGTTATAGATTTTTTTTTACGTCTGATATATTTAGTATCCAGCTCTCACAGTTACTCTGTCATTATAAGCCTTCAGTGTTATTTATTTCAAAGTTTTCCCTGGATTTAAAGTGCTTTATTTTATTATAAAAATAGATTTGCACCAGTCATCTCTTCTCTGAGCTTTCAGACTGATTTACGTTAATATTTTCCCTCTCCCCTGCTTTTATAGTCCTGTGTCTCCCCCACAGAGATACAAAGTTTAAGTAAAAGTTTTCACTCCTGTGCTGGATAAGCATTGCATTCCGAAGTTCTACACCCTCCACATGCCAATGCAGTAGGATGTTCTATACAGAGAGGGGCATTAATTAATGCAGGAGGATGTTCTATACATTATACAGAGAGGGGTATTAATTAATACAGGTGGATGTTGTATACATTATACAGAGAGGGGTATTAATTAATGCAGGAGGATGTTCTATACATTATACAGAGAGGAGCCTTTTTTTTTAGCCCTTTAAATCCAGTGGCTGTGAGCGCTGAGATCGGCAGCTTGTTATATTATCTCTCAGTACAATGTATCAGGCTCAGCTGTTACAGTAACTGACTGTAACAGCGCTCATAGTTTCAGTAAAAGAAGGAAATAATATTGTTCTAACCTCTTATATATAAAAATATTATTTACTAGTTTTATGGAGACTCTGAGCGCTGTGATGAGCAGCAGTCAGTTACTGTAACAGCTTTGCCTGACACATTGTGCTGAGAGTGAGAGATACTGTAACAAGCAGCAATCTCAGCCCTCTGAGGAGCCACTACAATAGTGATTGTATCCACTGGTTTTCGGATGAATGAAATTAGTTTTCATACTAAAGAACTGAAAATGAATTTCTTGAGCAACTAAATAAATTGCATTTTAGGACTAATACTTTAGTTCAAAACAATATTTTGTGCTGTGCACATGTCTATTAGGGTTAGGTTATTATTAGGGTTAATTTTACTGTTAGGTTATTATTAGGGTTAGTTTTAGGGTTAGGTTATTGTGACGGAACAGTTCTCTTCCGCCTGTCCTGACTCTGCAGACATCCCTTCATTGCGGTCAGCCCGGCTACTGGGAGCGCTGTCCTCAGCGCCTCGAGCAGCTTGACCCGCCTGCTTCTGTTCCTCTGCCCTGGAGCCGTTAGGAATTTCCAGAAGGCCGCTCTGTGCCTTCTGAGGTGGAGTATAGTGTAGCGTCGCTGAAATAAAACACCAGACGCGGCTGTATGCTTTAAAACAGGATTCTCTCTCTGTCTCAGTCTCTGAGAGTTCTGACCTTTAATGAACAAAAACGCCACCATTTATGCTGAAATCCATCAGCCATAATTTGCATAAATGACGCACATCGTCCTACTAAAATGACATTAGGTCAGTTAGATATTTACAATAAACATTCTTTACATTCTTTAGCCTTTAGCTCACACAACATTTGCATAATCTATTGTTCTAACACATCAGATTAAAGACAAACACTATCACAGACTTCTTGAATCAAATTTGCAGCCAGATAAGGGGAAAAGCCCTGTTGCATAAATTACACAGCAGTAAAGCTTATTTGCTGGCGTTACAAAAACACATTTACCTACAGGAATATAAGTATATTTAAAATTAAAGTTATGCCATTTTACACTAAACTAATTTAAACTAAAACCAAACGATGTAAAATATATTTAAAATCACACGATTTATTTATTTTATTTATTTATTTATAAAGGATTTTACCAGGAAGGATACATTGAGATTTCTCTCGTTTTCAAGTATGTCCTGGGTTCGAGAACATTGAGTGGTTACAGAAATACAAAATAGTAAAATGCAAGATATTAACACAAGACCAAATATACAGATTAACAGAAAAATAAATATGTAGGAAATAAAGTCATTATGTTACATGTTTACAGGTGCATTTCGTATTGAGGTATGTTAATAGGGAAGTCTTTGGGGACTTTAGACTGGGGGAAGATTTGACAGTGTCTGGGAGGTTATTCCATATTTGCGGTGCTCTGTAGGAAAATGAGGATCGAGCCATTTTCTTTTTGTATTGCGGTATTGCAAGTAAGGTGCTGGTCCTGGATCTGAGGTTATAGGATGAGGGAACTGCCGGGGGAAGCAGCATATTCAGGTAGGGTGGTAGCTTCCCAGAAAAGCTCTTAAACACCAGGTTGGAAAGGTGAAGGGTGCGTCTAGAGTCCAGTGATGGCCAGTTTAGTTCTTTTAACATGTCACAATGGTGTGTCATAGTTACATTGTAGCACAAAGCGACAGAATGGGTTATACAATGTAGTAAGTTTCTGGAGTTGTGTTTGTGGGGCGACTGCATACACTACATCTCCGTATTCAATGGCTGGCATAAGCATTTGTTGTACAATCTGCTTTCTTACCGCGGGGCTCAGGCAGGATTTGTTTCTGTACAGGGCACCTAGTTTGGGGTAGAGTTTAGATGAGAGTTTTTCGATGTGGGGGCCAAAGGATAGATTTGGGTCTAACCACATACCTAGGTATTTGAGAGAAGTGACTGTGGTCAGCGTGCCATTTGATTTTGTCCCAACACATAGATGGGGTGTTTGCAATTTGTGTAGTTTAGGTGCGGTTCCAAAGAGCATTGTAACAGTTTTGTCAGTATTTAGAAAAAGTTTGTTATTTGCGATCCACTTTTCTACCCCTGTGAATTGTTCTTGCAGCACGGCCTCCAGCTGTGGGAGATTTGGTTTGCTGGTATAGATTACAGTGTCGTCTGCGTACATGTGTACAGTTGAAGCGTTGCAGAAATTGGGCAGATCGCTTATGAATATTGTGAATAGCAGGGGGCCAAGTATCGAGCCTTGGGGTACACCGCACGTGACTGGGAGGGGAAGGGAAGTGCTCAGAAATGGACACAAATTGAGACCTATCAGACACATATGATTGGAACCAGGTTAACGTACTATCACCAATACCAGAGTTCTTAAGTTTTTGTAATAGGATGCCATGGTCTACTGTGTCAAAAGCCTTGGCAAAATCAAGGAAGATGGCTCCAGTTAGATTTCCTTGTTCCATGCCCGCTTGGATATCATTACAAACTTTTAAAAGGGCAGTTGTAGTTGAATGGTTTGGACTAAAGCCTGATTGATCTGGGGTTAAATAGTTCTGATACTGATAATAATCACGTAATTGAGTGTAGACACATTTTTCCAGAATTTTTGACATTACAGGGAGCAGTGATATTGGGTAGACATGTGCACAGCACAAAATTTCGTTTTGAACTAATGGATTAGTCCTAAAATGCAATTTATTTAGTTGCTAAAGAAATTCGTTTTCAGTTCTTTAGTATGAAAACTAATTTCATTCAGCCGAAAACCAGCAGATACAATTACTATTGCAGTGGCTCCTCAGAGGGCTCAGATCGGCTGCTTGTTACATTATCTCTCACTCTCAACACAATGTGTCAGGCAAGGCTGTTACAGTAACTGACTGCTGCTCATCACAGCGCTCAGAGTTTCAGGAAAACTAGTAAATAATATTTTATATATAAGAGGTTATAACTATATTATTGTTTTACTGAAACTCTGAGCCCTGTGATGAGCAGCAGTCAGTTATTGTAAAAGCTGAGCCTGATACATTGTACTGAGAGATAATGTAACAAGCAGCTGATCTCAGCGCTCACAGCCACTGGATTTAAAGGGCTAAAAAAAATGCTCCTCTCTGTATAATGTATAGAACATCCTCCTGAATTAATTAATGTACCTCTCTGTATAGAACATCCTCCTCAATTTATACCCCTCTCTGTATAATGTATATAACATTCTCCTGCATTAATATCCCTCTCTGTATAATGTATAGAACATCCTCCTGCATTAATTAATGCCCCTCTCTGTATAGAACATCCTACTAAATTGGCATGTGGAGGGTGCAGAACTTCGGAATAGGAGTAAAGTACACTGCGCTGTGTGTGAGTATTCTGGAGTTCTATCACTGTCAGAGTTTCGGTCAGGGGTCGGGAAGGATTACACATACAAACTTTTGCTGTAGCTTTGCGATGTTGTGCTCCTCATTGCTGGTCTCCTTCACTCAATGTAATATCACAAAAAGGACTGAAACTAAAATGTAATGCATTTTCATTTCGTTTCTTTCGTTTTTTGGACTGAGCAGTTTCGTATCTCCTAGGTCATACGAAAACTAAATTATTCCAAAATTCGGACTAAATCGTTTTAGTACTAAAACGAATGCACATGTCTAATATTGGGCGGTAGTTGGATACCAAAGTATTGTCTCCACTTTTATGGATAGGTACCACCCTTGCGGTCTTCCAGAGTTTGGGTATGTATCCAGTCGCCAGTGATTCATTAATCAGGATTGCAACAGGTTTTGCAATTGCTGGTGCACTGATTTTCAGCAGCATTGCTGGGATTTGATCAGGTCCAGACTGGTATTTCATTTTTTGGTTATGGAGAAGTTTAGTGATGGCACTGACAGGCACTGGTCTAAAACTGAATTTCTCTGGGTTACGGGGTCTTTGCACTGTTGGTGGGTCCTAACCTGCGTGCAACCTTTCTGATTGCGTGTCATTTCCTAGCTTAGCAATCAGGGTGGTGGCGCATCCAACAAAATAATTATTAAAAGCATTTGCTACATCTAGGGGGTGTTGTACAGTTTGGTTGTTTACTTTTAAAGCAGCTGGTTGGGAGTGGACGGGGGTGCTTGTATGTTACTTATGATTTTCCAAAAATTTCTGGGGTTTGATATGTTATTGTTTAAATTTTCATTGAAGTATTGGGCTTTAGCCATTTTTGTTTGTTTTGTGCATTCATTCCGGCATTTTCGGTATTCACAGTGATCGTTCATGGATCCAGTACTCTTGAACTTTGACCACAGGGAGTCTCTAAACTGGTACATATGTGTGAGGTCAGCTGTAACCCAGGGGAGATGGGCCCCTTTTACTCGCACTTTGCGCAGTGGGGTATGGGTGTTCCAGACTTTCAGGAGCTCGACTTGAAAGTATTAAATTGCACAGTCCAGGTCTGGGATTAGGTTTAGTCTGTACCATGGGAGCTGTTTGAGATCATTTAGGAAGGATTCAAGATTAAATTTCTTGAAAGACCTGGTGATTATTACGTTTGGTGGACATTTTGTGGCCCTTATTTTGCGCACACAGTACACTAGGCAGTGATCACTGAAACTGTTAGTGAGAACGCCTGCCTCCTGTATTCGATCAGGACATGAGGAGAGAATCCAGTCCAGCAAGGTGTGGTTAGGGTTTTTCATATTAATGCGAGTGGGGAGGAGATTAATTGTGTTAGCTGCAAAGCCTTAAACAGTGACCAGTGTTTATTGTTTTTAGGATTCAGCCAATCAACATTAAAGTTGCCGAGGACCAGCAGTTCGCTTTTTTGGTTTTGAGCGACTAATTTACTAAGAATTTGGGTTATGTCAGAAAGGGATTGCACTGGGGAACGTGGTGGGCGGTAGAATCCAGCAACAATAATTGTTTTACTGAATGGGATCTCAATAGTATCAGAAAGGAAATCAAATGTGGCCGGGGAGCTAGGATTCTGCAATGGGGTGAACTTTATGGAGTTGTCAACATAGAAAACAATTCCCCCTCCTCTCTTAGCTCTGTCCTTTCTAGAGCATGAATACCCTTGTATTGCTATGGCAGAGTCTAGCACTTTAGGGGTTAACCATGATTCTGTCAGCACAATGACTTTAGGTTTGTAATAGAAGCACCAAGCTGTAAGCTCATCCAGTTTAGGGAGTAAACTGCGGATGTTGCAATGCACAAAGGAGAGGCCTTTTTTAGTGGGGAGATTAAATATGGTGTCAGCTATTGGACCAGGGTTGGATTCAACATCATTTGCCAGTGCAAGCAGCAGAATAAAAAGGAATTTGGACAGGTTTTTCTTTTTGGAAAATAGTGATTGAAGAGTTTTAAAGCTCTGTTGTGTGGGGGTGGGAGGGCTGGATTTTAACACTCTCCACCAGTACTCAGCTGATAAATTAAAGGAGCTGAGCAAGCTATGGTGTATTTGGGTTTCTTTCCCAGCTTGCTGTAATTTGTAGGGTGTATAGGGAGGGAGGGTAGATTTAGAGAGAAGGGAGATGGTGGAAAGAAGCAGCAAGAGGGGGAAGAGAGGGAAAAACATTTCTAGAGAACGGGGGTGTGGGACAAGGGGAGGGAAAAAAGGAAAGGTAGAAGACAGGTAGGGTATTGATACAATTGAACATAAAGTCTCTTGGGGTTTGAAGCATGGAGCGTTACATCAGCTCCATGACAGTTATTAGGGTTAATTTTACTGTTAGGTTATTATTAGGGTTAGGTTATTATTAGGGTTAATTTTACTGTTAGGTTATTATTAGGGTTAGTTTTAGGGTTAGGTTATGATTAGGGTTAATTTTAGGGTTAGGTTATTATTAGGGTTAATTTTACTGTTAGGTTATTATTAGGGTTAGTTTTAGGGTTAGGTTATTATTAGGGTTAAATTCATTTTAGTGTCAGGTTATCAATTCGGGTTAAAATTGATCTTAATGTTAGGTTATTATTAGAGTATAAGAATTAAAGGGTTAGGACTAGTATTTGTGCTTCTTTTAAGATCAGAGGTATTATTAGGGTTAGGTTTAATTTTAGCATTACGTTATTATTAGGGTTGGAGTTAATTTTAGGGTTAGAGCTAGTATTTGTGCTTCTTTTAAGGTTAGAGGTATTATTAGGGTTAGGGCTAATTTTAGTGTTAGGTTAGTGTTTGGGCTATAGTGAATATTAGGGTTAGGGCTAGTGTTTGTACTTCTTTTAAAGTCAGAGTTATTATTAGGGTTGGGATTAATTTTAGGGTTAGAGCTAGTATTTGTGCTTGTTTTAAAGTCAGAGTTTTAGGAGTCATTCAGAGAGAGCCGAATTGGCTCCGAAATTTCCCCGTACCTTGCAATTTTTGGGCTATTTGGCTATTCAGAAAGCTGTCAGTTCGCCAAATATTGTTGAATTAGCAGTGAAATAAGGTGCCTGTTCGACAGCAGTGAAATCCCCCATAGAGAAGCAATGTTTAATCTATTCACAGACACTGAACAGCAAAGAAATGTCAGTGAAATTCCCTGCTGTTAGGTAGTTTCATTTGACAGGTTTAATCAGGTGAATCCCATAGGTTTCAATGTAAAAATATTCCAGTTTTTATCAAATATCTAATAAACCGTTAATTCTTTTAATCTGCAACAAAAAGTCCCTGTTTTTATTAATTTTTTATTCAACTGTTTCATTTGCAGAAACAAAAATCTTAATTTTTTAGAAATTATTTTAGGCATCTTTTTGGGATTTTTTTCGGCAAAGTTTTCGCTTCTGATTTTATTTATAAATGGCGTTTTTTTTTTATTCTGTCACAGACCTTTTTATTGTTAATTATAGTTAAATTTTATTTTAGTTTTAGGCTGTTGTTGGGGTTAGTATTCTTTTTAGTGTCAGGTAGAGGCGTGCACAGCTGAAAAATTTGTTTTGTGTCGTTTAGTTTGAATACTGATTCGTTTTTGTAATTTAGTTTCGTACTTTTAATTTGAATTTTCGGATCACTAAAAAAAAAAAAAAAACAGAATAAATCAAATCCTGCTCAATTTCTGTTACATTAGGGTTAAACATGAGGATTAAAATGCAAGCTAGGGTTAAATATTGAGCTAGCCTGTGGTGCTGAATACAACAGATTTAGCACCACTGCCAATTGACAGGGACGTGGTGCTTTGTGAAACAGTAAAACTGATCCATTTTCAGAATTCTGTTTTTGATTTGGGATTGATTAGAATTTTAGGATTACTAAAAAAAAAACTATAAATCCTGCTCAATTACTGTTAGATTAGGGTTAAACATATGGGTTTAAAAGGCAAGCTAGGGTTAAATTACCGTTTCGCTGCAGTGTGCATAGAGGAATCATTCAATCAATGGTTCTCGTGTGAAACAGTATAACGAATCAATTTCGTTATATACAGTTTCGTTTAGTTTTCGTTTCAATTCGGATGAAATCTATTTGTTATTTCGGAAATACTTCTGAAATACGAATTAACTAATTTTTGGACGAATTGAGATTCGTTACGAAACGAATGCACGCATCTAGTGTTAGGTTATTATTAGGGTTAATTTTACTGTTAGCTTATTACTAGGGTACTATTGATTTTTAGGGTTAGGGCTAGTATTTGTGCTTGTTTTAAAGTTAGAGTAATTATTAGGGTTAATTTTAGTTTTATTATTAGGGTTAAAGTTAATTTTAGGTTAGAGTTATTTTTCGACTTAACGGGTTTTCAGAGTGAGACGAATTGGCTCTGAAATGGCACCGAACAGTGAGTTTCCCCGTACGGTGCAATTCCGTGTCCATACAGTTATTCAGAGAGCAGGTAGTTTGGCGACCCATGGTAGGGGTTAATGTTTGCTATTGTTGGAACGGTCAGAGCATGGCCTTTCCAATGATACCAAACATGACCATCTTAAGTTAAAAAAATTAAAATAAAAAAATATTAAAATAGTAAAAAAAAATAAACATTTTTTTGGTTTTGTTAATGCAGCAATATTGTTCCAATTTCAATTATAATGGGAACAAAGATGCTGCACTAATGATTTTTTCTATGGGGGCATTTGCTAAAAAGCATGTAATTTCCCCCCAAAAAAATTTAACGAGTCCCCATTTCTAATTTTTTTAACAAGCGCACCCCCATAGAAAATATAACCGCAAACGCTCACTTGATGAAAAGAGAAAAAAAAAAACACTTTGCACGCTGTAAATTATTGAAAATTCTAATTTCATTGCATTTTTTGTTATAATATTCAGGCAGGACATGACTTATACATATAATAATGACATATTATGAATCTGCCGAGTCTGACGGAAAGAACAATATATAATATGTCTGGATCATGTAACAAACCGTGGCTTCAAAACACGTTTAAACATGAGCAAAAGTGGTAAAAATGAGCTCAGCACAGAGGCGTGAAATGCCTCAGCAGCGAAAGGGTTAATTTGCAGGAAAAATTTTCTTTTTTTTTCTATAGGATCTTTTAGGCATTTTTCTGGATTTTTTCGGCAAATTATTTTTTTTCCTTTTTTTTCCCCCCTGTTCGGTGGCTTGTTGGCTTTTTCCGGCAGCAGGCCGGCGCTCTGTTCGGCGGAATTTTTCCGATGCATTCGGGGTTTTTGCAGCGGATTTTTGGGTACGTTCTGCATTTTTTCGGCAGTTTTGTGGTGTTTTTTCTGTTTGCCTCGGCGGTTTTGTGGCGGTTTTTCGGATGCGGTTCGCGGATTTTCCCTGCGGGAAACGAAACGGCAGCAAAATTCCGGTGGAATTTCGGCGCTGTTTGAATAATACTGTTAGGGTTAATTTCAGGGTTAGGGCTAGTATTTGTGCTCGTTTTCAGGTTATGATGTCATGAATTTTGGACTTCAGGTTATTTGTAGTGTTAGGTTGTTAGTGTTCATTTTAGGGTCACAGTTAGTATTTATTTATTTATTTATTTATTTATGTGTTCAGGAGAGAGTGAGTGTGATGAGCGCAGCTTGTGATCCGGCTCTGCCTGGCACACACAACTGTGTTTAATGTCCTGGACACATTGCTATAAAGGGGATTATCGACTCTCTGGGACGGCAGGTCAGAGGCTGAAAACTGAGACTGTCCCACAGAAACCGGGACAACCCTGATACTGCCTGAATCCAGAGACAATCGCAAATAACCATTCAGCTTGGCGGGCCCTGAACAATGCATTTTATAAGCATTTCATAGAGAAACAGAGATCATGTGACCCTGGTGTAGCTGCTGTCTGAATCCCAAAGGCAGTAAGCTGGAGTTACCCTGCCATCTAGTGGACAATTGGGAGATTGCATGTGAAGTAAACAATATTAAAGCAGCATCTCCCCACGACCTGCAACTTCTGCGCTGGAGACTGAAGTGTTAACACGACAGGGTGGTTTATATGCCCAGATTCCCCAGACATATCGGTAAAATAATAACACACATGAGGGATCCCCACCACGAATAACAGACGTCTGGGCATAGGCGTCTCTATAGGGGGGCAATTGCCACCTCTAGGTTATTCCTTGCCCCCCCCCATGTGCCCCACCACTAGAAATCAGCATCCAGCTTCCCCCACATATTCGGACCGCTGTATCTCCGGCGCATCATATACGGACGATCTAGGTGTCATTAGAAAAGGGCAGATTCTGGCTTTTCCAATGATACCCAACATGACCACATTCAGTGTAAAATAAAAGTAATAGAAACTGAAATAAAAATGTGCACGTAGACATAAACGTTTTCATAGGGTTGAAATGGCTCAGCAGTGGAGGGGTTAACGTGCAGACTACATATTACATTTTGTATTTGCTGTATGGCATTTTAGAGGTTAATGGGTAGCTACATGCCACGCTGTTTATTATTTTTTATTGTATTTCCCTGGTTTTATGGAAGTTAGAATCTTAATTGTTAATGAATCATCTTTAGATCCTTTGCTTTTCGACACATTTCGGGGAATTCATTCCGCCAAAAATATTGTGAATTCCCTATTTAGCGAATTTTCACTGTAATTCGCTAAAATCGGAGTCGCTGAAGCATTTCTCAGAAATCGGAGAAAACTGCCGAATAAAATATTGAATTTAAGTATCAGGTACAATAAAAAGGTATCATTGCATCACATTACTCTGGGGTTTTGGAATCTTATTTATATATACTTATTTAGGGCCCTATCACCTGGTGTGAGTTAACCCTTGCGTCGGCGTGATTTTGCGTTAGCGCCAGGTAAATTCAGTCTAGCGCCTGACCAACAGATCGTTTGCCTCCCGCTACAAACTGGAAAAATCACTTAGTAGCGCGAGATTACTGTACTTTCCACATCTTATACTTAACACGGGCAGCGCTAGCGATCTCTAGCTCTTTTGCAACTAACAAATAACTTTGTGCCTGCACCAATTTTTTGAGGGACGCTATTCGCTAAATTTTACCTACTGCTAAACTCTGGTGCTAACTACAAAAAAACAGGTCCTCGCCCAAAATTACCAGGCAATGTAAAGGAATGCAGCACAGGTGTTCTCTTGGCCCCATACACCATAGTAATGGATATGGTCAGCAATGTCGTTGCTGTTGCAGTCGGCTCTATTATAAATGTATCCTTTATCCACATATATCCTAATTCTAATATATAGCCTAATTGTAAACATTTTATGCTGGGGGTTGTTCATAGTATGGAAGCGGTTGATTATTAGGGTGACCGTGTGGACCATGTTTAAAGGGACACCTGGATAAGTCTTGCCCTGAAACATGTATTATTTATATGCTGCGGCAGGGAAGTTATTGTGGCTCACCTGGCCTTCCTTTTGGATCTATTAAATGCAGTGTAATGATTCTACATGCTGTCGGGTGACATTTATCATGCAATGCCCATCAGCCTTAATATATGTGTGCGTATAAACATGGATAATACGACCACCGTGGAGGAATTTAATAATGCAGGGTGTGACTGTATTGACTGTAATATCTTATGTGCCCCCACCAAGAGTCGCCACTGCGTCTGGGGCCCGGGACCAGTTTGTTCTGTTGGACTGACGGATGGACAAACACGTTTATTCATTCAGTCCGGAGATACTATTGATGCAATTTATTCTGAGTGACGACTGGAGATTCAGCTTATAAAGAATTTTTTAAATCGTGCGCTTTTGGCTTAAAGTTTGCAATGTTTTATTATTTTTTTTATTATCATTAATACATTTTTTTATATATATATAACTCACCCTCTGCAAAAGGTTTCCGCAAGGCTTATATTTTTGTTTTCTGCAGCACTGTATTGCCTTGTGTACACACAGCTTGCATACAGTGTATGTGATGTGTAAGTATGAGTGGTGTGTGTGTGTTATGAGTTGGTGGGTCAGTCCTTGACACTTTAGGCCGAGGTCAGACGAGGGCACTATGTGCACCCCTACTGACGTGCCTCCCGGCGTCCGTTGCAGTGTTGTGACGCTTCGACAGGTCCAGCCACACTCTATAGCACGAATTGCGCGCGCTACAGTGGACGTGCTGTGGACATTCTCAAAGCCTCCCCATCGAAGCGCTACGGAGCGCGTTCGACGGGGCTGCAAAGCGCGATGCTCCATAGGGGGATTGGTCTTTGCAGCGTGTGCGCACTAACTGCAATCAGCGAGGCGGCCAGACGGGCGTCAGAGAGGAAGGAAACATTCGTCTGACCCCAAACCCCACTCCGCAAAACACTCGTCTGACCCCATCCTTATTGCTGTGGCCTTCTTGCTGTGGGTAACGCACACCTGTCATGATCACCTGTCGGGCGCTGCCTCTGGCTCCTCTGAATTGCAGGATCTACCCGACTGTGTATTTGTACGTGGGGATGTTGCATTACGCCATCATTACTTGACGTCTTTTGGTATTTATGCAGTTAACCCCTTAGATCTGTCTGTCCCTCGAAGGTCCGCGTCCTACTTTGGAAATCATTTTCTTATTCTGTAGGGCATGAGGTCCTGCTAGTATTTACCTATAGGGGTTATTCAGAGAGAGTCGATCTGGCCACGAAATGTCACCGAACAGTGAATTCCCCCATAGAGAAGCAATGGTTAATCTATTCACAGACACCGAACAGCAGAGAAATGTTGCCGAAATTCCCTGCTTTTTTCGGTGGTTTCATTCGGCAGGTTTATTTGGGCGAATCCCATAGGTTTCAATGTTAAAAATATTCCTGTTTAAATCCAATATCTAACAAACCGTTTATTATTTTAATATGCAGCAAAAAGTATCTTTATTTATTTATTTTTAGGATCTTTTAGACATTATTTTCTTTTTTTCGGCTAAATTTATTTTCTATTTCTTTTAAAAATATATACAGAGTTATTCGGAGAGCGGTGAAAAGCAGGAGAATGACTGGAGAATGAAAAATTCTAGGTCAAATAAGCCGATTTGGAAAGTGAGATGAAAGGGAGAATTTTTCTGGTTTGGCTATTTTGACCAAGAATTTTTCATTCTCCAGTCATTCTCCTACTTTTCACGCTCTCTTAATAACCTGATATTTTTTTTTCTGTAACAGCCCTTTTTATTATCATTCATTGGATCTTATATGTAAATTTAAGGCATTTTCGTTCAGTAGTTGTTTTGCAAACAGCATTTCACTTTTGACACTTTCAAATGTATTGTTTTTTTGTTTGTTTTTTTACCCATCTGGCGGCTTGTCGGTTGCGTTTGGTGGCCCTCTGGAGGGTTCGAGGCGGGTTTGTGGCAGGCAGGTGATGGTTTTATGGCAGCATGGGGTGGCATTCGGCAGCCGATTCCCTGCACTTTGGGGACCCTGTGGTAAATGCTGAATTCACCACAGGGTGGGGAACTTTGATTCCCCGAAGTGCAGGGAACGAGAGAGCACCGAAATATCGGCGACATTTCGGTGCTCTCTGAATATCCCCCTATGGGCTCTATTACATTCTCCGTGCAAATTCGTACGCGTAGCGCAATTTTTTTGCGCGCAGCGTTAAACATTAACGCGCGTAAATTAACGCTGGTATTACGATCCGTGCGCATTTTTACATTTGTCAAAAAATAACGCGCGTAAAAAAGACGCTCAAAAACGAGCGCAAATTAACGCTGCGCGCAGAGGTCAGTGTGCAGACTGTTTAACGCGATTCAGTCAATCAGAATTAAGAACCACAATTGTCTCCCATTCAGTTTTTGTGCCTGTCAAAATCAGTCTGAGTATACAGTTGTGTTCAAAATTATTCAACCCCCAATGCTGTAAAGGGTTTTAGGGAATTTCGTGTACATTTGTAATTGTATTCAGAATGAAATCCTACAAGGACTTTTTAAAGAACCATATGCAACTAAAATGACATCAATTGGTTTTGTAATACAGTAGTTACATAGTTACATAGTTATATAGGCTGAAAAAAGACATGCGTCCATCGGGTTCAGCCTCTCCCACATAACCTACTGCCGTTGATCCAAAAGAAGGCAAAAAACCCAGTCTGAAATATGCAACATACTGGGAAAAAATTCCTTCTTGACCCCAGATGGCGTCAGATTTCTCCTTGGATCAAGAAGCTTTTACCCACATATTAAATATTATATCCCTTAATATTCTGTGTCTGCAGGAAGTCATCCAGTCGTTTTTTAAAAGTCTGTACAGACTCTGACCCAACCACCTCAACAGGCAAAGAATTCCACAGCTTTATTGTTCTCACCGTAAAATAACCCTTCCTATGCTTTAAGCTAAATTTTCTTTCTTCCAGTCTAAATGGATGACCCCTTGTCCTATGTATAGTCCTGTTAATGAATAGGTTATCAGACAATGGTTGATAATGGCCCCGTATATATTTATATAAGGTTATCAGATCCCCTCTAAGGCGCCGTTTCTCTAAAGTAAACAGGTTTAAGCTTGTTAGTCTTTCCTCATAACTTAACCCTTCCATCCCCTTATTAATTTAGTTGCCCGTCTCTGCACTTTTTCTAGCGATATATATCTTTTTTTAAGACAGGTGCCCAAAATTGCACGGCATATTCAAGGTGCGACCTGACCATTGATTTATACAGAGGCAAAATATGTTTTCATCCGTGAGTGAACTCCCCTTTTAATGCATGCCAGTACTTTGCTGGCCTTGGCGGCTGCTGTTTGACATTGCACAATGTTACATACAGGGTTATCCAAAGAGATCCGAATTGCTTGAGAAAGGTAACCGAACGCTGAAAATCAGTGTTCGGTTACCTTTCCTGGCCATTCGGCTATTCAGAGAGCAGGCAATTCGCCAAATCCTGGCGAATTGCCTGCACATACGGTGCCTGTTCGGTCCCTGTTCGAGGGCAGTGAAATCCCCATAGAGAAGCACTGCTTCGGCTATTCAGAGAACACAAACCAGCAGTGAAAGGTTCCCCTAATGTCCTGCCATTCGGTGGTTTAATTCGGCAAATTTATTCAGGAGAATCCATAGACTTCAATGTTAAATATTCCCGTTTTAATTCAATATCTAATAAACCGTTCATTATAAAATTCTGAAGCAAAAAGTCTCTTTATTTATAGATTTTTTAGGATACTTTAAGCATTTTTCTTAATTTTTAAAAAAAAATGTAAAAGTCCGATTTTTTTTTTTTTTTTTTTTCAGTTTGCTTATTTTTTCTGTAACAGCCCTCTTTATTATCATTCCCTGGACATCCTGTGAAAATTTCAGACATTTTCGCTCAGTAGTTTCTTTGCAAACAGCTTTTCATTTCCCAGATTCATACAAATGGTTTTTCTAATTTATTCACTGCCTCCTCTACGTCACAGCTGCTTCGGCTCTGTGTGATTCGGCTCATGTTCGGCTCCTGTTCGGCTCATGTTCGGGTTTTTCGAAGGTTAATCCAGATGTTTTTGCTTGTTTTCAGCGTGCATTCGGTTAGTTTTCGGTTAGTTTTCGTCAGGTTTGCGGCAGCTTTTCCCTGCAATTCGGGGACCCTGTGCTCTTTGCTGAATACACCGCAGGGTCACCGAAATGCAATCGGCAAAAGGAACCGAATTGAAGAGAACGAAAAGTCACCGAACGTGCGGTGACTTTTCGAATCTCTTTGGATAACCCTGTTAGTTTGAAGTCTATGATTATTCCCAAATCCTTCTCCTGCTTGGATTTCCCTAACTCCGTACCATTTAGGGTATAAATTGCTTGTGTGTTCTTCACTCCAAAGTGCATAACTTTGCATTTATCTACATTAAATTTCATCTGCCATTTAAGTGCCCAGTCCCCCAATCTATCTAAATCCCTCTGCAGCGAAGTAACATCCTGCTCACATTGTATTATTTTTCCTAGTTTTGTGTCATCTGCAAACACTGATACATGACTTTCAATGCCTATCTCAAGGTCATTTATAAATAAATTGAATAGTATTGGTCCTATAACAGGACCCCTGAGGGACACCTCTTACCACTGGTATCCATCTTGAAAATGTACCATTTATGACCACTCTCTGTACCCTATCTTTTAGCCAGTTTTCTATCCAAGAACAAGTATTTTCATCTAGACCAATTTTTCTTAATTTAAATAGTAACCTTTTGTGTGGAACTGTGTCGAAAGCTTTGGCAAAATCTAAGTAAATCACATCCACTGCGACCCCCTGATCTATACTTCTACTTACTTCCTCATAGAACGTAATTAGGTTAGTCTGACATGATCTGTGTTTCCTGAAACCATGCTGATTTTTGCCAATAACATTATACCTCCCAATAAATCCTGAATACTATCCCTTAGTAACCCCTCAAATACTTTCCCAGCCACAGATGTTAAGCTCACAGGTCTATAATTCCCAGGCACAAATTTTAAACCTTTCTTAAATATAGGGACCACGTCAGCTTTTCTCCAATCCTCTGGTACGATTCCTGAAAGAAAAGAATCTTGAAAGATTAGTAAAGTAGTAAATGTTTCTTTTGTGAATTCTTCATTGACACAATTTTTCAACCCCTTAAAGACTACCACTCTGAAGAACAGAGGTTCATTCAAGTGTTTTCAATCAGGTATTGAAAACACCTGTGGATGTCACGGAGCAGCAATAAAGCATAATAAGCACCAATTAGGCAGCTTTAAAATGACTGTGATACTCAGCTCCTTCTAGACATTTACTGGTGTGGTTACAAACATGGTGAAGTCAAGAGAATGGTCCAGGAAGACAAGAGAAGAGGTGATTACTCTTCACAGGAAGGGCAATGGCTATAAGAAGATTGCAAAGATGTTAAACATACCAAGAGAGACCATAGGAAGCATCATTCGCAACTTCAAGGCAAAGGGCACTGTTGAAACGCTACCTGGTCGTGGCAGAAAGAAGATGCTGACTTTGACTGCTGTGCGCTACCTGAAGCGTAGAGTGGAGAAAAGTCCCCGTGTGACTGCTGAGGAACTGAGAAAAGATTTGTCAGATGTGGGTACTGAAGTTTCAGCTCAGACAATACGGCGCACACTGCGTAATGAAGGCCTCCATGCCAGAACTCCCAGGCACACCCCCTTGCTGTCTCCAAAGAATAAGAAGAGTCGATTGCAGTATGCCAAAAGTCATGTGGACAAACCACGGAAGTTTTGGGATAGTGTTCTGTGGACTGATGAAACAAAATTAGAACTGTTTGGGCCCATGGATCAACGCTGTGTTTGGAGGAGGAAGAACAAGGCCTATGAAGAAAAGAACACCTTGCCTACAGTGAAGCATGGCGGGGGGTCAATCATGCTTTGGGGCTGTTTTGCTTCTGCAGGTACAGGGAAGCTTCAGAGTGTGCAAGGTACCATGAATTCTCTTCAGTACAGGAGATATTGGATGACAATGTGATGCAGTCCGTCACAAACCTGAGTCTTGGAGACGTTGGACCTTTCAACAGGACAATGATCCCAAGCATACCTCCAAGTCCACTAGAGCATGGTTGCAGATTAAAGGCTGGAACATTTTGGAGTGGCCATCGCAGTCACCAGACTTAAATCCGATTGAGAACCTCTGGTGGGACTTAAAGAAAGCAGTTGCAGTGCGCAAGCCTAAGAATGTGACTGAACTGGAGGCTTTTGCCCATGACGAATGGGCGAAGATACCCGTAGATCGCTGCAAGACACTTGTGTCAAGCTATGCTTGACGTTTAAAAGCTGTTATAACTGTAAAAGGATGTTGTACTAAGTACTAAGATTGAATGTCACTTGGGGGTTGAATAAAACTGATAATGATGTGAGCACAGAAAAGACATTTGTGGTTATTTCATTATAAATGTTATGTTATATTTGTCTGACCTACACGTGCCTCTTTGATTTAATTGTAAGCAAGATGACTGAATGATCAAAATCAATGTCAAACTGGCCAAAACACTCAATTTCAGTGGGGGTTGAATAATTTTGAACACAACTGTATATGCTGCAGCAATTATAAAAAAACCGCACAACTTCTCCATTTTATTGTTTGGGTATGTGTAGAATGTGTAACTATACTGTGCTGTATTTTTTTTTTCATGCTGGTGTATTTGGTTTCAGCCAGGACGTTCAGATTTGCCGTTACCACCAGCTTTTCAAAGACGTTAAAATTATGCGCACAAACGTCGTTCGTAAAAAGTTGCGCATCGATTGTAATACCATCCGCGTACCAGCGTTAGACGTTAATGCGCATCGTTTGCGCGAACGTTGTAATTTGACGGTCAGCGCAAAGGGTTTTTCCCCTCGTGTTAATGCGTTTTTGCACACGTGCACATTAATTACGTGAAGAATTTAATAGAACCCTAGCAGGGTTATTCAGAGAGCGGTGAAAAGCAGGAGAATGACTGGAGAACGGAAAATTCTAGGTCAAAATAGCCAATTTGGAAAGTGAGATAAATGGGAGAATTTTTCTGGTTTGGCTATTTTGACCTTGAATTTTCACTTCTTCAGTTATTCTCCTGGTTTTCACCGCTCTCTGAATAACCCTGTATGTGTTTTAGCCCAGATGGTTTGTCTATTGGGCCTCGGTTTGTTGTGTGTGTATGAACTTTTGTATTCTTTTCGTATGGTGCCCTTTTGGGACACTGACCTACCTTGAAATCAGGATATAACTGCATATAATTAAATTTATTAAAAGTTATCAGGGCTATTCAGAGAGAGGTGAAAATCAGGAGAATGACTGGAGAAGTGAAAATTTTAGGTCAAAATAGTCAAACCAGAAAAATTCTCCGATTCATCTCACTTTCCAAATTGGCTATTTGGTCTAGATTAGAAACATAGAAACATAGAAAATGTCGGCAGATAAGAACCTTTCGGCCCATCTAGTCTGCCCAATTACATGGATACTTTACCTGGATTTATCTTTTGTTTAGGATAGCCTTATGCCTATCCCATGCTTGCTTAAATTCAATCACTGTTTTGGCCTCTACCACTTCTACTGGAAGACTGTTCCATGTATCCACCACCCGCTCAGTAAAATAATGCTTCCTGATGTTACTTTTAAACCTTTGCCCCTCTAATCTAAGACTATGTCCTCTTGTTTTGCTACTTTGTTTCCTTTTAAATATACTCCCTTCCTCTACCTTGTGGATTCCCTTTACGTATTTAAATGTTTCTATCATATCTCCTCTGTCTCGTCTTTTTTCCAAGCTGTACATGTTAAGATCATTAAGCCTTTCCTGGTAACTTTTCTCCTTCAAGCCGGATTAGGGAGTCCCTGA
This sequence comes from Leptobrachium leishanense, assembly GCA_009667805.1. Lineage (NCBI taxonomy): Eukaryota > Metazoa > Chordata > Amphibia > Anura > Megophryidae > Leptobrachium > Leptobrachium leishanense. Next base: position 44,198,808 of record CM019066.1, on the reverse strand, counting down.
GCCAAAGAGGAGGAGCAACGCGCGGCGAGGGAGAAAAAGGTGAGTAAAAAAAGTCCAAAAAGAAAACAAAATTAGAAAATAATTGGGCACAGGCTGTCAGCAAAAAAAAAAGGAATTCGATTTTTTAAGAAAATATCCTATAAGTGTTTTCTTCTTATTTTTAATGGTCACTTCTGCATTTGGGATTAAAATACCCTGAATATTCACTATTTTGTAATATTTGATTATGATTTCAGTTTATTTTTAAACATGGGATTTATTTTTAACACATGTGACAGTTTCTATGCAGTCATACCCCCTGTCGCTGCTCGCCAGTAACACTCTTGCGAAATAGATACTAGTAACAGGTACCTGCTGGCTGTTTTATGAAGGGTCAGAAAGGCATTCGCTGCTACATTGTTGCAACATGTCCTTTAATTGACATTGCTCCAGTGCTGATATGCAAATATTTTCTGTTCCCGGCAACGTTCGCTGCCCACTTCCTGTGCTGCGTGATGGCACATACTGCACCAACAATGTCTGCAAAATCCATGAGTGGTTCCGCTATTCTGCCAGCGTTATCTTTTGGGCTTTAACCCTTTCGCTGCTGAGCCTTTTCACACCTCTGTGCTGATTTTTACCGGTTTCGCTCATCATGTTTAAACGCGTTTTTAAGCCTTATTTTAATATATGACCCAGACATATTATATATCGTTCTTTCCGGCAGACTGTGCAGATTCATAATATGTCACTATTATGTGTATACGTTATGTCATGTTTGTATATTATAACATAAAATGCAATAAAATTTGAATTTTCAATAATTTACAATGTGTAAAGTGTTTTTTTTCACATTTTAACATGCGAGCATTTGCGGTTATATTTTTTGTGGGGTGCTCTTGTTAAAAAAAATAGAAATGAGGAATCGTTACTTTTTTTGGGGAAAATTACGTGTTTTTTAGCAAACGCTCCCATAGAAAAAATAGTTAGTGCAGCATCATTGTTCACATTATAATTGAAATGGGAACAATATTGTTGCACTAATAAAACAAAAAAAACAAAAAAAAGATTTTCTTAATTTTTTTTTAACATTTTTAATTTTATTTTTATTTTACATTTTTTTTTTACATTTTACATGGTCATGTTTGGTATCATTGGAAAGGCCACGCTCTGGCTGGATCGGGAGATAGGGGGTTCATTGGAACCCCCTATCTCCACTATAGGTGGCAGCAAGGGGTTAATTTCAAAACTGGCGCCATCGCGCTCTGCGCGATGATGCCAGTCATTAGGGGGATATCCCAGAAGCTTGGCCGACATCCAAGATGTCGGCCAGCTCCGGAAGGGGACCGCGATAAGGCGCATGTTAACGCCATATCGCAATCCAGCCCCCTAGGGGTTAAAGACAGCTGCCGCTTGGAAGGGCAGGCTGTGCCCTTCCAGGCGGTGCCTGCCTTTAATCGCTGGCCCGCGGGGAAGGGGAGGGGGAGAGGTCCGAAGGACCTCCCCTTCAGGCACCTTCCCTGCAATGGCGGGGGTGCCTGAAATAGACGTCATCGCTCATGTGCGATGACGCATATCGTGCCCGCCGGGGTCCCGGAGGCTGGGCTTACATCGATGATGTCAGCCCGCACCGGGGGGCCGCGCGATCGGCCGGAATACCGGCCGATCGCGGCTGCAAAGGGAGGACGCGCTCAGCGCGTCCTCCGCAGCGAAGTAGCAATCCACATTGAAAGGGTTAAGGGGATATTGCAACTAATATAGGGGTTATTCACAGCGAGCCGATCTGGCCCCCGAAATGTCACCGAACAGTGAATTTTCCCATACGGTGCCTGTTCGACGGCAGAGAAATCCCCCATAGAGAAGTGATGGTTAATCTATTCACAGACACCGAACAGCAGAGAAAAGTTGTCGAAATGCCCTGCTGTTCGGTGTTTTTATTCAACAGGTTTATTCAGGCAAATCCCATAGGTTTCAATGTTTAAAATATTCACGTTTTAATCCAATATCTAATAAACCGTTTATTATTTTAATCTGCAGCAAAAAGTCTCTTTATTTTTTTCGACAAAATTTTTTATCCTTTTTTTTTTAAAGCGTGTTTTTCTTTTTTGTATCGGACCTTTTTTATTATCATTCATTCGATCTTCTATGTAAATTTCAGGCATTTTCGTTCAGTAGATTTTTTTTCCTAACAGCGTTTCACTTTTCAACCTTTCAATTGTATTCAATCGGGGGTCAATGGCAGGTGTTCTTGCTCCAGCCTGCCTCCGGACGTCTCTGCCAGCCAGCTTGCGAATTGACATCTCTCTCATGGCTCCCGCAACCCATGAGGTATGCGGGGGGAGAGAAATTGATACTGGGGGAGGAATTAATTGCTATTGGGGGGAGAAATTAATTGATATTGGGGATAAATTAATTGTTATTAGGGGAGAAATTAATTGATATTAGGGGAGAAATTATTTGATATTGGGGGAGGAATTAATTGATATTGGGGAGGAATTAATTGATATTGGGGAGAAATTAATTGATAATAGCAAGAGATTAATTGATATTGGGGGAGAAATTAATTGATATGGGGATAAATTGATATTGGGGAATAAATTGATATTGGGAATTGATACGCTAGGGGAGAAAGTAATTGGTATTCTGGGGGAGAAATTAATTAATTGGTATGCTGGGGGAAAAAATGTAATTGGTATGCATTGGCATAGGCGTTGAATAAATTAATATTGGTACATTACTGTGAGTTTTATTACTGTGGGCTCTGACACCCTCAAACACACTGCACATTACTGTGGAGCTCTGACACCCTCAAACACACTGCACATTACTGTGGAGCTCTGTGACGCCTCATAATGTGCAGTGTTGTATGTGTTTTTACAGAGCTCCACAGTAATGTGAGGTGCGTATCACAGAGCTCCACAGCAATAAAACTCACAGTAATGTGCGGTGTGTATGAGCGTATCACAGAGCTCCACAACAATAAATCTCACAGTAATGTGCGGTGTGTATGAGCGTATCTGTCAGGGTTTGACTGCGGTTGGTGTAGTAGGATGGGGTTGTGAGCCCAGGATGCAGTGATGGAGGCAGGTTCAGAATCACAAAGGGTGTTTATTGTATATAAACACGGTGGCATAGAATCAGACATGGAACAGGCAATGGAATGGTCAGGGTTAAGCAAAGGGTCTGGTACACGGGGGGTCCTAGATGGGGAGCAGGATGGGAGGGTACCGGTATATGAAGCAGATGAATGTCCAGAAAATAACAGAGGGTCCTTGGAGTCTTTGGTTGAAGAATTCAGGAGATGATCAGGGAGGTTTCAGATAGGTTTTGCAGTCAGCAACTTCAATGTGGAAGTCCAGAGGAAAGGGTGGGACTCCCTTATATGATGGACTCATTAGGTAAGATGAAGGGCAGGTGAGTCTCCCAGAACGTTAGAGTTCATGAAGTGAAAAAGTCAATACAAAAGTCCTGGAACCTGAAGGGGGCCTGCAGGATGCGGAACAGAAGGGGGCACCAGGGGGTCAGGGCCACCAGGACCTTACAGTATCACAGAGCTCCACAGCAATAAAACTCACAGCAATGTGCAGTGTGTATGAGCGTATCACAGAGCTCCACAACAATAAACCTCACAGTAATGTGCGGTGTGTTTGAGCATATCACAGAGCTCCACAACAATAAACCTCACAGTAATGTGTGGTGTGTATGAGCATATCACAGAGCTCCACAACAATAAAACTCACAGTAATGTGCAGAGTGTAGAAAAAAAAATGTGGGCTGCGCAGTCCAAAATGCCCGGGCCTATATTTTGTCCCAGTCCGGGCCTGCTTATAACCAGAGTGGATGTGTATCTAACGAGGGTGGCGAAAAAAATTCTGCCCCAGGCGTCCATAACTCTGGTTACGCCACTGCTGGGGCTGCATTGTCCAGTAGGATGGAGCCGGCAGGGCCTGTGACAGCTTCACTGCGAGCCGCTACAGCATCTATCCAGGGCGAGTGTCTCAATCCATGTGCACACTGTCATGGAACAGACGTAGCGCTCCACGCTTCAAACCCCAAGAGACTTTATGTTCATTTATATCGTGTGATTTTAAATATGTTTTACATTGCCTGGTTTTAGTTTAAATTTAGTTTAAATTGCCTAGCTTTAGTTTTAAATATACTTATATTTCTGTAGGTAAAGGTGTTTTGTGTAGCCAGTAAACAAGCTTTACTACTGTGTAATTTATGCAACAGGGCTTTTCCCCTTATCTGACTGCATGTTTGATTCAAGAAGTCTGGGATATTGTTTGTCTTTAATTTGATGTGTTAGAACAATAGATTATGTACATGTTGTGTGAGCTAAAGGCTAAAGAATGTTTATTGTAAATATCTAACTGACATAATGTAATTAGAGACTTTAGGTACATGTTCACCATTTGGTATGCAAATTATAACTGAAGAGGACCTGAAGGAAACCTGCAGTGGTCTTGGAACCAACCAATCAGAACTGTTGGGGTGGGCGGGAAGTTTGAATGTACATTGCTGTATTTTGTATAAATATCCGGTGAAATCTTCCATAAAAAGAGAGAATTCTGTTGGAACATACAGCCTGTCTGGTGTCTCCTTCAGCTACGCTACACTACACTCAACCTCAGAAGGCACAGAGCGGCCTTCTGGAAACGCAAAGAGGCTCCAAGGCAGAGGTTCAGATGCAGCAGGTCTGGAGCTACAGATCAGGCTGCTCGAGGCACTGAGCTCCAAGAAACTCAGAGGCCAGGCTGATCTTGGCAAGGGGGTATCTGGAGAGTCAGGACAGGTGGAAGAGAACGGTTCCTTCACATTGGCTGGCAGCGGTGTGGATAGAGGCTCTCCAACACCAAGACACCCCGAGATGGCCAACTATGCAGCCTGCAAGCAGGACACCCTGAAGGACCTGCTGGAGAGCCGTGGATGGAACGGATACTGAAGTAAGGGTCATAGGCACAAGTGTGGTGCAACCCGGAGCGAGTAGAGATGTGTCCCCGCTGAGAGAGACCGCAGAGGTTTTGCCTGCGGTGAAGGAAAACAGTCTACAGAGGACTATAGAGCAGGCAAGCTCGTTTATTCCTTATGAGCAGAGGATCACAGAGGACCTTCAGCTGTGGAGACCCCAAGTGTTGGGGCCTCAGCCCACTGCGAGCCATGGAGACCAGTTGGTGCGCTGGCTGCGTGCCGCACTCGATCTAGAGTGCAAATACGAGGACTTGCTGCAATGTGTGAGTGAGAAGGATTGGGAAACTGATGAGAAGCCTCCCCTAGGCTATGTGTTCCGCAGTCCTGGCCCAGCATGGATCCACTTTAAGGGGGAGACAATTATGGCAGTCCACAGGCTGCCAGACATGCAGAATTGTACAGCATCCAGGGGCACTACCTGGACGTGTATGAGGACTCTGCCTTTTGGCCTGTGCTGAAGGGACTCGCTGCTGAGGAATGGGTACTCGAAATAGACTTAAAAAGGTTGCAGACTGCAGCCCAGCTACAATTCTCCGAAGCCCCTGGAGGAAGCCTCCCCACACCAGCCAGCGGGAAGCGGAAGAAAAAGAGAGGTGGCCGAGCCAAAGCAGACCAAAGCAAAACGCCGTCACAGCCCGGGGATTACAACAGTAAGCCATCTTCCAGCAGGCAGTATCTGGTCACCAGAGAGACTGACACCCAGGCTGTTCCCCTCATGAGAGATGGGGCCACACAGACCATGGACGATCTGGTTAGCTTGTTACAGGCTGAATTGCTTACTGCTCGGGCACAGATAATGGCCCTGACAGAGACATTACAGAACCATCAAAATGAGCTGTGAGCTGTCACGGTGGAGAGAGATGGTCGCTGCATGGAAGTGCAAGAACAGGCAGCCACCATACAACAATTGTCAGCCCAGCTGCAGGCCTGTGAGGACTCTACCCTCAACCTACACACGGAGCTCAGTGTTGCTCAGGCGCAGATAGCGGAGCTGGAGCGCGGCTCCCGTGTAATGATCGAGCAGCTGGAGGCTGAGCGGCGAACTGGAGCTGCTCTACACATAGAAATAACAGCTTTTAAAATTTGCCTGGAGAACTGCGAGCAGAATTAGAGCGTTCACAGCTCTCCCGGGATACTATTCAGGCATGGGTCTGGGAGCAGGAGGAGGAAATACAGCTGCTCCAGAACCAACTCCAGCTGTGCCAACACCAGCTACTAGAAGCAGACGCAGCTCAGAAGGAGAGCCTTGCTCAAACCAAGGCAAGCGAGATGGAGGTGAGCCGTCTGACACACCAACTAGGTATATTGGAGCAGGAGCACCAGGGCACTGTCAGCCACCTGCAGGCTGAGCTCGAAGGGACACGAGCACAGTGCCGACAGCTCCAACATGAGTTGTCCCTGGCACAAGCTGCCAGCACCCATGTGCCCACCACGGAGGAGAGCAGCACAACAGGGAGTCAAGGCATTGCCCCTGTTATATTTGGCATAGAGGAGTGATTATACCCAGTGTTGCTGGAGGTGGATGCTGTGCTGGCATCAGAGTGTGCCTTGTCCCCAACAAAGATGGAGACCCCCAGTACTCCCCCCCTATGAACCAAGGTGCCACCAGAGAGGGGACTTCTTCTTACCTGCCTAGAAGACCAGCAGAATCAGTGAGTGACTACCCTGAGAGGCAATCAAGTTCCTGGTCCCAGAAAGAATTGCGCCCTTTTGGGATTGTGGGGATTGCCGTGGGCTGGGCCCTTTTTAAATGTTCAGGAGGGGGGCAGCATCAGAAGGAGAGACTGGGGACTTGGATTGCTGACTGTGTTCTGGTCCTGGGTCCGCAGAGGGGCCCTGGAGACAGAAAGATGTGGTGGGGAATTCCAGTGTGCCCGCTAGCAAACGCTTTGTGTCTGTGGACTGTGGTGGCCTGTTGCCTGGCAGACACTACTGCGGTGAGTCCTTGGAAGCACTGGACAAGAGAGTTGGCTTGCCTCTTACCCTGGGACTATGGAACCACACCCAGGGATACCCTGTGGCGACCGTCAGACGCCGCTGACTTTGCTTATGTGCCCGCACCCTGGAACTTTGAAGATGGGGCAGAAAAGGGACACAGTGAGAGGTCTCGTCAGTGGCAAGCGTTCCGTTTGGCATCTAAGCTTGCCCTGCTGTTCTGGAAGGGGGGACATATGTCATGGAATGGACGTAGCGCCACGCTTCAAACCCCAAGAAACTTTATGTTCATTTATATCGTGTGATTTTAAATATAATTTTATATTGCCTGGTGTTAGTTTAAATGTAGTGTAAATTGCCTAGCTTTAGTTTTAAATATACTTATATTTCTGTATGTAAAGGTGTTTTTGTGTAGCCAGTAAACAAGCTTTACTACTGTGTAATTTATGCAACAGGGCATTTCCCCTTATCTGGCTGCATGTTTGATTCAAGAAGTCTGGGATAGTGTTTTTCTTTAATCTGATGTGTTAGAACAATTGATTATGTAAATGTTGTGTGAGCTAAAGGCTAAAGAATGTTTATTGTAAATATCTAACTGACATAATGTAATTAGAGACTTTAGGTACATGTTCACCATTTGGTATGCAAATTATAACTGAAGAGGACCTGAAGGAAACCTGCAGTGGTCTTGGAACCAACCAATCAGAACTGTTGGGGCAGGCGGGAAGTTTGAATGTGCATTGCTGTATTTTGTATAAATATCCGGTGAAATCTTCCATAAAAAGAGAGAATCCTGTTGGAACATACAGCCTGTCTGGTGTCTCCTTCAGCTACGCTACACTACACTCATCCTAAGAAGGCACAGAGCAGCCTCCTGGAAACGCAAAGAGGCTCCAAGGCAGAGGTTCAGACCCAGCAGGTCTGGAGCTGCAGATCAGGCTGCTCGAGGCACTGAGCTCCAAGCAACTTAGAGGCCAGGCTGATCTTGGCAAGGGGGTATCTGGAGAGTCAGGACAGGTGGAAGAGAACGGTTCCGTCACACACACACTGCACTTTGCTGGGGATTTTATTGCTGTGGATTCTGATATGCTCACACACCCACTGCACTTTGCTGGGGGTTTTATTGCTGTGGATTCTGATATGCTCACACACACTGCACATTACTGTGAGTTTTAGTGCTACATACCCCCGGGGTGATATATGGTTATGTATGTGAATGTATGGCTGTGTGTGTGTAAATGCATGTATTTGTCTTTAAACAGACTGCAGTGCGTAAACGTCTACATCTGTGTTCTTGTCGCAGTCCAGCATTGCCCCCTTGCCCTGCACCCAAAAGGCTGTTATTGCTCCTAGAATCGCCACATTATCTGCTGCCTGCACTGCACAAAGTAAGAATGACTTGTAAAATTGCCTCTGTCCTTAATGGGTTAATAAAGGAGTATTTATAAGAACACGAAAAATAGTCATAATAATCACCATTTTTCCCTGGCCGCAAGAGTACCCCCACCTATTTTTCCAGAAAAAGCACTGACAAATAGTAACCCTAACCCGGACATGAGCACAATTAATAACTGTACCGTTACTCACCAACCCTAAAATAAGCACTAATGGTAACCCTAACCCTACTTACTAACCTTAATCTAAATTTAAGCAAAAAATCTAGTTCAAGACTTCTTTTCGCATGAAATATGACTTTCTTTAGAAAGCGTCCTATTATTAGGAAACATTTCTAAAAAGCAACTTCTTCTCCAATTCTTTTCCTGAAACAGCCACAAGGTGGTGACTTTGCCATAGAATACCATACATGAATATGTGATGACCGGACAACTGACAAAGCACTACTGCTGTAGCAAAGTATGGGAGACTAACACGCACCAGCCCTTTCACATTACACTCACACGTCACTGACCCTAGCACACGCTTACTCTTACCTTAACACACATATGCTTTCATACACTCGGAGAAAATATGCAGCCTGGGTATAGAGCTGTGGATACACAGTGCTCTGGCTGCCCAAGCGTCGGGCTGATTAACAACTTCTATGTGAACAAGAAACAACATGCTCCTTCGCTAATTATTCCCCCCTCTCCATCACTCCTGCATTCTGGTTTAGAGCCTTGCAACACTGGAAGAAACATTATCTCTGTTTATTAACCTATAATACACACAAACATGCGTGTGCTCCCATTCAGACATGTAAACATGCACCTACACATACTCGAGTATATATATAAACACTCATACACGCACTCAAAAATGCAAATGCCCACCCACACCCTCACGCTCTCATTAGCAAATCCCAGTCTCTGCGCTGCGATTCTTTCATCCCAGACACTATGAATTAATACCTAAAGATTGTAAGAGCTTTTGGTTGATACAATGTAACACTGAGGGAGCAACAAGACCGCCCCCTACAGGGAGTAAATAGAGAGATGCGCAGACAAGAGTCACTCAGTAATCTCATGTAACAGGCCCTAAGAAGACACCCACACACCCTGAATATATGGAGAAGCCCCTAAAAAGACACTCACACACCCTGAATATATGGAAGAGCCCCTAAAATTACACCCACACACCCTGAATATATGGAGGAGAGCCTAAAAAGACACCCGCACACCCTGAATATATGGAGGAGCCCCTAAAAAGACACCCGCACACCCTGAATATATGGAGGAGCCCCTAAAAAGACACCCACACACAATGAATATATGGAGGAGCCCCTGAAAAGACACCCACACCCTGAATATATGGAGGAGCCCCTAAAAAGATACCCACACACCCTGAATATATGGAGAAGCCCCTAAAAAGACACCCACACACAATGAATATATGGAGGAGCCCCTGAAAAGACACCCACACCCTGAATATATGGAGGAGCCCCTAAAAGATACCCACACACCCTGAATATATGGAGAAGCCCCTAAAAAGACACCCACACACAATGAATATATGGAGGAGCCCCTGAAAAGACACCCACACCCTGAATATATGGAGGAACCCCTAAAAAGATACCCACACACCCTGAATATATGGAGAAGCCCCTAAAAAGACACCCACACACCCTGAATATGTGGAGGAGACCCTAAAAAGACACCCGCACACCCTGAATATATGGAGGAGACCCTAAAAAGACACCCGCACACCCTGAATATATGGAGGAGACCCTAAAAAGACACCCGCACACCCTGAATATATGGAGGAGCCCCTAAAAAGACACCCACACACCCTGAATATATGGAGGAGCCCCTAAAAAGACACGGCTGCACAGATCCGATCCATTGTTCGCTACAGTGATTGGTCTCAGAGGTAGATGCAGCCGCTCTCTCTGTGTGACATCACTAGTGACTGATCTGTTGACTGACAGCCGGGAAATTCAAACATTCCGGCTGCTTGACACTCGGTGGGGGGGAGCAGGGGTCAAGTCCTGGGAAAAAAAGTGAGGGAACTCACCCACGAATTCCACAACCCCCATTACCTGACGAAAATATATATATATCACGAGTATAGCAGTACGTGTGATACCATTTTTATTGGGTTAACTTTACATTTAAAAGACAAGCTTTCAAGAATGTAACCTCTCCTCTTCAGGTCTGGAAACTATACTGATCAGTGAAATGTATCACTACGTACAGGTATACTCGTGATTTTGGCAACTGGACTAACACGTTTTATATATAATATATATATATATATATATATATATATCCCGGCACAGACCCCCCAGAATTATATACACAGGCACTGAACCCCCAGAATAATATACACAGCACTGAGCCCCCAGAATAATATACACAGCACTGAACCCCCAGAATAATATACACAGCACTGAGCCCTCAGAATAATATACACAGCACTGAACCCCCAGAATAATAAACACAACACTGAACCCCAGAATAATAAACACAACACTGAACCCCCAGAATAATATACACAGCACTGAGCCCCAAGAATAATATGCACAGCACTTAGCCCCAAGAATAATATACCCAGCACTGAGCCCCCAGAATAATATACCCAGCACTGAGCCCCAAGAATAATATGCACAGCACTGGTTATATGGATATATTTGCCCCAGCTCATATGGGTATATATTGCCCCAGCTCATATGGATATATTTTGCCCCAGCTCACATGGATATATTTTCCCCAGTTCACATGGATATAATTGCCCCCAGTTCACATGGATATTATTGACCCCAGCTCATATGGATATTATTGACCCCAGCTCATATGGGTATATATTGCCCCAGTTCACATGGATATGGCCCAGCTCATGGATATGCCCCCCAGCTCTCATGGATATTGCCCCAGTTCTCATGGATATTTCCCCAGCTCTCATGGATAATGCCCCAGGTCTCATGGATAATGCCACAGGTCTCATGGATAATGCCCCAGCTCTCATGGATATGCCCCAGCTCTCATGGATATACCCCAGGTCTCATGGATATGCCCCAGGTCTCATGGATATTGCCCCCAGCTCTCATGGATAATGCCCCAAGTCTCATGGATATTGCCCCCCAGCTCTCGTGGATAATGCCCCAGGTCTCATAGATAATGCCTCGCCCCAGCTATCATGGATATTATTGCCCCCAGCAGCCAGCTCACCTCTCTGTGGGCCCGAAAGCTTTCCCGCAGCGTTCCCGCTGTGGGAGAAGTGCGAGCCATGGGGTGGATTTCACCCAGCATTTTCACCATATCGGAGCATCTGTGAGTATGAGAAGGGGGCACTCCTCACACCCTGACTACTCCAAAACAATAAAGTGGTCAGGATGAGTAGAGTGTCCCTTTAATGAGACGTGGGCAGACGATGCATGAAATAAGGACTGTACCTCCTGTATTGGGACTCTCGGGAGGTATGGAGAGAGCGTGTTTTCTCTAGACATGGCTCCTCCCTGTTTGTGTTCAGGGCCTCCAGTGAAATGTCAGAGCTATCTGTGTGGATCTCATTCTCAGACAAGCACAGACAGGCTTCAGCATTCACAGCCCCAGAAAACCAGCCCAAAACTCTGCTCCTCAGCCCCACATCCCAGCAGCCCTCACTGATTTATAATTACACAGCTTTTTATTAATTAGAAGGGACCCAAATACTTATTACATCGCCTTTTTTTAACCCATGGGATGCTGGCAGCACACAGGATTCTTTGGTCTCTGTCTCGTGGCGTGCACTTCTGATTTGGGGTTAAATTAAGCTGTTTCAGTTTGGAGCCAAGAAATGTGAACAATTTAAGGTTAAAATTTTAACCCCTTAAGGACCAACGAAATAACTTTTACATCATAAATGCATTGACTTTAAAGACCCTTGGTCCTTGAGGGGTTGAAATGGAATTGAAAATGTTTTTTTGGGGGGTTTATTTGTTTCTGTCGTTGGGAATCGCTTGCCGTCTATTGAATTTTAAAAATGAAATTTATCCTGGAGCAAAAAAACAAAACAAAACAAGAAGCGCACAAAATAAAAGTGTAATAAATAATGTACTATCATGATAGCAAACAGAGAAATTAGGCATTGTGTGTGTGTGTGTGTGTGTGTCTGTGTGTCTGTGTGTATCTGTGTGTGTGTGTGTGTATGTGTGTGTGTGTGTATGTATGTATGTATGTGTGTGTGTCTGTGTGTCTGTGTGTCTGTGTGTCTGTGTGTGTGTGTGTGTGTTAAAACTCAAATATATCCTGAAGTAAAAAGAAATGAAGAGAATAAAAGTGGAATACTGTAATATCAATGTAGCAAATAAAGAAATTAGACATTGTGTGTGTGTGTGTGTGTATGTGTATGTGTATGTGTGTGTGTGTGTATGTATGTGTGTGTGTGTCTGTGTGTCTGTGTGTATCTGTATGTGTGTGTGTGTGTATGTATGTGTGTGTGTGTGTCTGTGTGTCTGTGTGTATCTGTATGTGTGTGTGTGTGTGTGTGTGTGTGGTGTGTGTGTGTGTGTGTGTGTGTGTGTATGTGTGTGTGTGTTAAAACTCAAATATATCCTGAAGTAAAAAGAAATGAAGAGAATAAAAGTGGAATACTGTAATATCAATGTAGCAAATAAAGAAATTAGACATTGTGTGTGTGTGTGTGTGTGTGTGTGTTTGTGTGTGTGTGTGTTAAAACTCACATCCTGAAGTAAAAAAAAAGAAATGAAGAGAATAAAAGTGTAATACTGTAGCCCTCTCCCTCCCGAACCGCTGTGGGAAGAAAAAAAAAGAAAGGCACCGCTGGAGAGTGCAGAGTCTGCCCTTTTCAGCAGTGCCCCTCTTTAACCTCTTAGGTGCTGTATCGCAATTCGCTCCCAGAAGTGACTGACATCTTGAATGTCAGCCAAGCCTCTGGGACACCCCCCTACCCACTGACGTCATCGCCATACAGGGGCGGACTGACAACTAATGGGGCCCCCGGGCAGTAGGAGTTTGTTGGGCCCCTTGTGCCATGCCCACAGTAGGCCACACCCATACAAACGCACAACCTACATACACAATGTTGTGTTAAAGAATTTATTTCTTCACACACTTTTCAAACGAATAATTTTAACGAGTTAATAAAACCCACTCAGGCCCCCAGCGAATTGGGGAATCTATTGCACCCCGTCCAGACTTACAAACTGCCACTGCTCTGCTGCTGTAGCGGTCACACACTCATGGCAGCTACGGCCACGGCACAGTAGGTCCCTGTGGCACACGTGGGAAACTGCCAAACACCTTTCAGGTGTACTGACACACCTGTACACACTGCACATTACAGAGCTCCACAGCAATAAAACTCACAGTAATGTGCGGTGTGTATGAGTGACTCGCAGAGCTCCACAGCAATAAAACTCACAGTAATGTGCAGTGTGTATGAGCGTATCACAGAGCTCCACAGCAATAAAACTCACAGTAATGTGCAGTGTGTATGAGCGTATCACAGAGCTCCACAGCAATAAAACTCACAGTAATGTGCAGTGTGTATGAACGTATCACAGATCTCCACAGCAATAAAACTAACAGTAATGTGCAGTGTAGACACATAATCCACACCAATGAAACTCGCAGGAGACGCTGGGGTGTAAGAGCAGACACATAATCCACACCAATGAAACTCGCAGGAGATGCTGGGGTGTAAGAGCAGACACATAATCCACAGCAATGAAACTCGCAGGACACGCTGGGGTGTAAGAGCAGACACATAATCCACAGCAATGAAACTCGCAGGACACGCTGGGGTGTAAGAGCAGACACATAATCCACACCAATGAAACTCGCAGGAGACGCTGGGGTGTAAGAGCAGACACATAATCCATAGCAATGTAACTCGCAGGACATGCTGGGGTGTAAAAGCAGGCACATAATCCACACCAATGAAACTCGCAGGAGACGCTGGGGTGTAAGAGCAGACACATACTCCACACCAATGAAACTCGCAGGAGACGCTGGGGTGTAAGAGCAGACACATAATCCACACCAATGAAACTCGCAGGAGACGCTGGGGTGTAAGAGCAGACACATAATCCACAGCAATGAAACTCGCAGGAGACGCTGGGGTGTAAGAGCAGACACATAATCCACAGCAATGTAACTCGCAGGACATGCTGGGGTGTAAAAGCAGGCACATAATCCACACCAATGAAACTCGCAGGAGACGCTGGGGTGTAAGAGCAGACACATACTCCACACCAATGAAACTCGCAGGAGACGCTGGGGTGTAAGAGCAGATACATAATCCACACCAATGAAACTCGCAGGAGACGCTGGGGTGTAAGAGCAGGCACATAATCCACAGCAATGAAACTCGCAGGAGACGCTGGGGTATAAGAGCAGGCACATAATCCACAGCAATGAAACTCGCAGGAGACGCTGGGGTGTAAGAGCAGACACATAATCCACAGCAATGAAACCCGCAGGAGACGCTGGGGTATAAGAGCAGGCACATAATCCACACCAATGAAACTCGCAGGAGACGCTGGGGTATAAGAGCAGGCACATAATCCACAGCAATGAAACCCGCAGGAAGCTATTTTTTTTCATATATTTACCACGATGTAGAAGTTTGGGGCCCGACCTGGCTATTCTAGTTGTCCTCCTCCTGTCTCCCAGTGTAGAGAGGATGCAGGCTGGGGCTGGGCTGCATTGTTGAACAATCCATGTGCTTGCAATCCTCTTCTTCTGCGTGCAGAGCACTACACGCAGCACGTGAGGAAAGGGGGCAGAGTCACATCAGGGTGATGTGCGCCACAGCCGCTCTGCCTCATGCCCCGTTCACACTGTGCGATTTGAAAATTGCGCGACTTTCCGTGCGATTTTCATATTCGCGACATGGTGCGATAATGTCGCTGTTTTGTGCGATTTTTGCAAAGCACCACCAATACAAATCGCAAAGTCGCAGCTAGCAAATCGCAAAAAAAGGGTCATGTACCAGCGACATGCTTCTGCGACTCGCGACATGCGACATGCGACATGCGACATGCGACGTCGCGCGACAAGATGTGAACAGCTCCATTGAAATGCATTGGAGAAGCTACACAGCGACGTCGCGCGGATTTTTCTGCGACGTTGCGGCAAAATCTGCGCGATAAATCGCACAGTGTGAACGGGGCCTCACTGAGGGACATGCACAGTTCAGTGCTGCTGCTCTGGATAGACAGACTCAGAGTTGGAATCCGGAGCTGCGAGATTGTGAAACTGGCGGCAGGGCACACTGGGGGCCCACTGAGCCAGCCAAAACCGGGCCCCCACTGACTCGGGGCCCTCAGGCAGTGCCCTAGTGCCCCATGGGTCAGTCCGCCTCTGTCACATATGTGTGATGACGACAGTTGGACAGTTAACCCTCTAGCAGCCAAGTGGATCCTTTGGATCCCCGTTACTCCCGATCCGTGGCAGTTAGAGTGAAAGGCCTGAACGTGGCCTTTTCAATGATACCAAACATGAATAGGTTTGGTGTAAAAATAAAATAAAAAAATTAAAAAGTGGGGTTTTTTAAAAAAAAAAAATGTCTGGGTCATATAATAAAATAGGACTTCAAATCACATTTAAACATGATGAGCATAAAACGATCAAAACGACCTCAGCGCGCAGAGGTGAAATGGCTCAGCAGTGAAGGAGTTAAAAAAAAACATGTTAAATTTGGGTATTTCAAACCTCAGGACAAAATTTCAAAACTATTTAGCCGGGGTCTTTTTTGGCGGTTGTAGATTTTGGTTATTGAAGTTCGAAAAAGTGTGTTTTATTCAATTTTTTCCATCATAATTCATAAATCTTTTTATTGTAAATTATAAGATATGATGGAAAAAAATGGTAACTTTAGAAAGTCCATTTAATGGTGGGAAAAACTGTATATAATATGTGTCGGTTCCTTAAACGAGTAAGAGGAAAATTGGACCTAAACACAAACAGCGCAGAAACGTAAAAACAGCAGTAGGTATTTTCGGACTGACAATATTAAAGTCGCCTGGTCACAATGGGGTTAAAATTAAAATATATCCTAAAGTAAAACAGAAACATAAACAAAACAAGTGTAATACTGTAACATTGTGCTAGCGAACTAAGAAATGAGACATTTTGTAATGTGTGTGTGTGTGTGTGTTTGTTTCTCATATTATTCAGTATAAATTCACTGGTCAGTAATAAATACCAAGAGCCCTCTTCCACACTTGCCGTTATGATATCGTCTGGGGCAGATATACTAATCAGTATCTATTTGTATCTGTCTGTATATATCTAGCTGTATTATCTCTCCGTATCTATCTATATGTATATGTGATGGAACCGTTCCCTTCCATCTGTCCTGACTCTCCAGACACCCCTTCGTTACGGTCAGCCCGGCTACTGGGAGCACTGTCCTCAGCGCCTCGAGCAGCTTGACCCTCCTGCTTCTGTTCCTCTGCCCTGGAGCTGTTAGGAATCTCCAGAAGGTCGCTCGGTACCTTCTGAGGGTGATAGTGTATAGTGTAGCGTCGCTGAAATAAAGACACCAGGTGCGGCTGTATGCTTTAAAACAGGATTCGCTCTCTCTGAGCTCTGAGAGTTCTCTGACTTTTTAAAGGACAAAACGCCACCATTTATGCTGAAGTCCAACAGTCATAATTTTCATAAAATGACGCACCTCGTCCTACCCATACTAATTACATTATGTCAGTTATTTACAATTAGCATTCTTTACATTCTTTAGCCTTCAGCTCACACAACATTTGTGTAATCCATTGTTCTAACACATCGGATTAAACACAACCACTATCACAGATCCCTTGAATTAAATATGCAGCTAGATAATGGGAAAAGCCCTGGTGCATAAATTACACAGCAGTAAAGCTTGTTTACTGTATACACAAAAACACATTTACCTACAGGAATATAAGTATTTGAAAAACCAAAGCTACGCCATTTTACACTAAACTAAATTAAACTAAAACCAAACGATGTAAAATATATTTAAAAACACACGATATAAATGAACATAAAGTCTCTTGGGGTTTGAAGCATGGAGCATTACATCAGCTCCATGACATATGTCCCCCCTTCCAGAACGGCAGGGCAAGCTTAGATCCCAAACGGATCGCTTGCCACTGACGAGACCTCTCACCTTGCCCCTCTTCTGTGCCATCTTCAAAGTTCCATGGTTGCGGGCACATAAGCAAAGTCAGCGGGGTCTGACGGTCGCTGGAAAGCTGTGGGTCCATAGTCCCGGGGCAAGAGGCAGGCCAACCCTCTTGTCCAGTGCGCCAGGCAACAGGCCACCACAGTCCACAGGCATAAAATGTTTGTTAGGGGGCACCCTGAAATTACCCCCCATATCTTGCTCTGTCCAGGGCACCTCTGCGGACCCAGGACCTGAATACAGTCAGCAGTCACAGTTCCCAGTCTCTCCTTCTGCTGATGCCCCCCTCCTGAACATTTAAAAAGGGCCCAGCCCACGGCAATCCCCAAAATCCCAAAAGGGCGCATTTCTTCCTGGGGCCAGGAACTTGATTGCCTCTCAGAATGGTCACTCACCGGTCTCCTGGGAAGGGGGGGAAGTGATCTCCTCTCTTTCTGCACCTTGGTTGGTAGGGGTGGCATTATGAGGGGTCTCCATTTTCCTCGGGGAACAGTCGCACGTGGATGCCAAAACAGCTTCCAGCAACACCGGGTACAAACGCTCTTCGGTGAAAAATATATCAGGGGCAATGACTCGACCCCCTGTGGTGCTGCTCTCCTCCATGGTGGGCACATGGGTCCTGGCAGCTTGTGCCAGGGACAACTCATCTTGGAGCTGTTGGCACTGTGCTCGTGTCCCTTCAAGCTCAGCCTGCAGGTGGCTAACAGTGCCCTGGTGCTCCTGCTCCAATACACCTAGTTGGTGTGTCAGACGGCTCACCTCCATCTCGCTTGCCTTAGTTTGAGCGAGGCTCTCCTTCTGAGCTGCGTCTGCTTCTAGTAGCTGGTGTTGGCACAGCTGGAGTTGGTTCTGGAGCAGCATTATTTCCTCTTGCTGCTCATAGACCCGTGCCTGAAAAGTATCCCGGGAGAGCTGTGTCTGCTCCAACTCCTGCTCACAGCGCTCCAGACGAGTTTTAAATGTGGTAATTTCTGTCTGTAGAGCCGCTCTGGTTCGCCGTTCGTCCTCCAGCTGCTCAATCACTACACGGGAGCTGCGCTCCAGCTCCGCTATCTGCGCCTGAGCACCACAGAGCTCCGTGTGTAGGTCGATGTTACAGTCCTCACAGACCTGCAGCTGGGATGACAACTTTCGTATACTGACCGACTGTTCTCGTACTTCCATGCAGTGGAAATCTCTCTCCTCCATGACAGTTCGCAGTTTATCCCGGTGCAATCGCAGGCCAGTCTCTTTCTCGCTCTGGGTTGCAAAGTCTAGTTGCCCTTTCAAGGTCTCTACCTCCTTTCGAAGCGGGTCACAACATTTGCATTCGCTCTCCAGCACCACCTCCATTTCTTTCACCCGTCCACCCCTCCGCTTCTTTTTAGCCTTACTTGAGGGTGGGTTGACGGTCACGGTTGGTGCGGAGGCATATTTTGTTTGGGTCTTGGCGTTGGCAGAAGCCGATGCTTCCAAAATCCCTGGTCTCTACCAATCCAAGTCTGTAGACACCCTCTGGGTGTGTGGTGTAGTTGCCAGCCAGTTCTCCTCCTGGCCACGAATGTCCCCTGGTTCCATCCAGCCTGGGACCTTGTATTTACTGTATTCCACATGCAGAGGGTTAAAATCTTCCTGGTCCTGCACAGCTTCTCCTTTCTGCAATAAACAGACCTCATTCCAAACGCTCTGGAACAGGTCCATGCTAGGGTTTGGACCATATTGCTTGAGGCGTCTTTTTACCTCCTTGAGCGTTTCCATCTCGCTCCTGGTTGCACCAAACTTGTGCCTTTGACCCTTTCTTCAATATTCGTTCCTTCCATGGCTTTCCAGCAGGTCCTTCAGGGTGTTCTGCTTGCAGGCTGTATAGTTTGTCATCTCGGGGTGTATTGGTGTTGGAGAGCCTCTATCCACACCGCTTGCCACCAATGTGATGGAACCGTTCCCTTCCATCTGTCCTGACTCTCCAGACACCCCTTCGTTGCGGTCAGCCCGGCTACTGGGAGCACTGTCCTCAGCACCTCGAGCAGCTTGACCCGCCTGCTTCTGTTCCTCTGCCCTGGAGCCGTTAGGAATCTCCAGAAGGCCACTCAGTACCTTCTGAGGGTGATAGTGTATAGTGTAGCGTCACTGAAATAAAGACACCAGGCGCGGCTGTATGCTTTAAAACAGGATTCTCTCTCTCTGAGCTCTGAGAGTTCTCTGACTTTTTAATGAACAAAACGCCACCATTTATGCTGAAGTCCAACAGTCATAATTTGCATAAAATGACGCACCTCGTCCTACCCATACTAATTACATTATGTCAGTTATTTACAATAAATATTCTTTATATTCTTTAGCCTTCAGCTCACACAACATTTGTTAATCCATTGTTCTAACACATCAGATTAAACACAACCACTATCACAGATCCCTTGAATTAAACATGCAGCTAGATAATGGGAAAAGCCCTGGTGCATAAATTACACAGCAGTAAAGCTTGTTTACTGTTCTACACAAAAACACATTTACCTACAGGAATATAAGTATTTAAAAAACCAAAGCTACGCCATTTTACACTAAACTAAATTAAACTAAAACCAAACGATGTAAAATATATTTAAAAACACACGATATAAATGAACATAAAGTCTCTTGGGGTTTGAAGCATGGAGCGTTACATCAGCTCCATGACAGTATATATCTATCTGTATTATCTCTCCGTATCTATCTATCTGTATCTATCTATATATCTATCTATCCGTATCTATCTATATATCTATCTATCCGTATCTATCTATATATCTATCTATCCGTATCTATCTATATATCTATCTATCCGTATCTATCTATATATCTATCTATCCGTATCTATCTATCGATCTATCTGTATCTATCTATATATCTATCTATCCGTATCTATCTATACATCTATCTATCTATCCGTATCTATCTGTATATCTATCTGTATCTATCTGTATATCTATCTGTATCTATCTATCTATCTATCCGTATCTATCTATATATCTATCTATCCGTATCTATCTATATATCTATCTATCCGTATCTATCTATATATCTATCTATCCGTATCTATCTATATATCTATCTATCCGTATCTATCTATCTATCTGTATCTATCTATATATCTATCTATCCGTATCTATCTATACATCTATCTATCTATCCGTATCTATCTGTATATCTATCTGTATCTATCTGTATATCTATCTGTATCTATCTATATATCTATCCGTATCTATCTATATATCTATCTATCCGTATCTATCTGTATCTATCTATCCGTATCTATCTATATATCTATCCGTATCTATCTATCTATCTATCCGTATCTATCTATCTGTATCTATCTATATCTATCTATCTGTATCTATCTATCTGTATCTATCTATATCTATCTATCTATCTATCCGTATCTATCTATATATCTTTCTATCCGTATCTATCTATCCGTATCTATCTATCTATCTGTATCTATCTGTATATCAATCTGTATCTATCTATATATCTATCCGTATCTATCTATATATCTATCTATATCTATCTATCTATCCGTATCTATCTAACTATCCATATCTATCTGTATCTATCTAACTATCCATATCTATCTGTATCTATCTAACTATCCATATCTATCTGTATCTATCTATCCGTATCTATCTGTATCTATCTATCTGTATCTATCTATCCGTATCTATCTGTATCTATCTATCCGTATCTATCTGTATCTATCTATCTGTATCTATCTATATCTATCTATCTGTATCTATCTATATCTATCTATCTGTATCTATCTATATATCTATCTGTATCTATCTATCTATCCGTATCTATCTATATCTATCTATCCGTACCTATCTATCTGTATCTATCTATATCTATCTATCTGTATCTATCTATCTGTATCTATCTATCTATCCGTATCTATCTGTATCTATCTATCTATCTATCTATCCGTATCTATCTGTATCTATCTATATATCTACCTATCTGTATCTATCTATCTATCTATCCATCTGTATTATCTCTCCGTATCTATCTATCTGAATCTATCTATCCGTATCTATGTGTATCTATCTATTTCTATAGATCTGTATCTAACTACATCTGTAACTATCTATCTGTATGTATCTATGTCTATCTTATGATATCGGCTGGGGCAGATATTCTAATCAGTATTTATCTGTATCTGTCTGTATCTACTGTATATATCTGTCTCTAACTATCTATCTGTATCTATTTCTATCTGTAACTAACTATCTGTATCCATCTGTATATCTGTAGAAATATCTGTATCTTTCTTATGATAAGATAGATACATATATTTATACAGATAGACAGTTAGAAATAGTTAGTTACAGATAGATAAGAATCTTATCTATCTATCTATCCGTATCTATCGGTATATCTGTAGAAATATATGTATCTATCTTATCTATCTGTATCTTTATCTATGTATCTGTATCCATCTTTATCTATCTGTATCCATCTGTATCTATTTGTATCTATCCGTATCTATCTGTATCTATCTGTATGTATCCGTATCTATTTGTATCTATCTGTATCTATCTGTATCTATCTATCCGTATCTGTCTCATTAAGTCCTGAGCTCTTGCCTGACATAATCATGAAATCATCACATGTGTAACCACGGTGACATTGCAGGACTTATTCGCTAAGCTGTGATACGTGGAGAATCCACACAGCAACTACAGATGTTAAAAAGGATAAATTTACATTCCAGCTCTTTTTTGCCTGATACGTGTAATTCCCTTCTTGTTTTATCCAGAAGGGAGGGGATACATTCAGCATAGCCAGACCCGAGTGGTTTCGTGCCCACGTTTCAGGCTCAAAAGTGTGAAAAAAGGATCCGTTTCTGAGCGTTCCATGACATTCAGATTCTTGTATGTTTAGTTAAAGCTCGGTTACATAACGGAGGTGGGGGGGCAGCTATTATAAGATTTTTTCCGCCACTTACCACCGGCATATTAAAACAACCCGTGCATTTGTCACGTGGCCAGAATCTCCCTTGGGGACAAACTCACCCCCCCCCACCCAGTGATGGGTAACCCCAACACCCTGCTGTTTCTGAACTACATCTCCCATGATGCTCAGCCAGCACTGCGTTTGGAGTCCCAAAGCCATGCGTAACTTGCTCGGTGTGTTTTTTTTGTACAAGTTAACCCTTGATGCTTGAATGCGTGAAAAAATGTGTCAAGTTGAAGTTACCACAATAACGGCGGAACAAGAGAAAGACGACGACGAGGATGCAAAAAAAAAATAAAAGGACAAATGAATGTATTTTAAGCTCCTGTTTCCAGAGCGATGTCGCCTCTCGGCGTTTCCTGGTTATATCACGTTCTCACGTCGGATTCAGAGCAGCCCTTTCACGGCACGAGATAAGGAAACGGATTATTGAGTAAGCGTCAGGGGCGTAACGTGTGAGAGAGAGAAGCCACAGCCCTCAAGATGCAACAATTCACATCGACGTCGAGGAGGAGCCCGGATTCTTTACCTGCCCGTCTCCGCATTCCACCGCCAGAGGGGACGAGGGACAGGCGGCAGAGGACGCAGGCAGCGCAGGTAAGGACGCTCTCTCTCTTTATATAGCACCAACATATTCCGCAGCGCTGAACAACAGGTGCGACAAAAACTGGGGAACCTTGAAAGAAGCCGGACGCACCGAAACAAGGTGCGAGAGCGGCTCGACTGAGCTTACAGTCTAAGAGCTGATACATTGTGTCCGCTTCGGAATGTTCAGTAACTGTAGCAAACTGAAGGTGCTTTTTTATTGGTTGGGGTGTTGTTTCTCTATAACATGGTGCGGGCACTGTTTGTCAGTAGCTGTATACACAAACATAAGACCTGGAGGATAAATGTCTGCCAAAAAATGATGTGCGTATGTGTATATATAAAATACGTTGCCACCCAGGCAGCAGCGGCACCTAGGAAGCAGGCAGCAAGCTGTTATCTGCGCCCTGGAGGAAGAGGAAGTTTTCGAGCTTTGCAGCGAGCAGTTCCACATACAGAGAGCTAAGCTTAGTGCAGTTAAAACAAGAGGAAGAAGTTACCCTGTCTCCTTTTTTCTTTAAAATGTCATTCCTTCCGTGCAGGCGATACAAACAAAGGGGATTAAAGTGAAGAAAAAAACATAAAAATGCATAAAATGAAATACAAAGAAATATATATAATTGTTTCTTTGTATTTTTTGTGTGTATATATATATATATATTGTTTCTTTCTATTTTTCGTGTGTATGTATACAAATATATATATTATTTGTTTATTTATAAAGTATTTTCCCAGGAAGGATACATAGAGATTTCTCTCGTTTTCAGTATGTCCTGGGTTCAAGAACATTGAATTGTTACAGTTACAGAAATACAAAGTAGTAAAATGCAAGATATTAACACAAAACAAATATACAGAATATATATATATATATACACACACACACACCGGTAGTTTCTTTGTATTTTTGTGCTTATATATATTGTTTCTTTGTTTCTTTCTATTTTTCGGTGTGTGTGTGTGTATGTATATAGATAGAGCTATTATTTCTTTGTATTTTTGGTGTGTGTATATATATATATATATTGTTTCTTTCTATTTTTCGGGGTGTGTGTGTGTGTGTTGTGTGTGTGTGTGTATATAGAGCTATTATTTCTTTGTATTTTTGATGTGTGTGTATAATATATATATATATACACACGATTGTTTCTTTCTATTTTTCGGGGTGTGTGTGTGTGTGTATATAGAACTATTATTTCTTTGTATTTTTGTGTTTATATATATTGTTTCTTTGTATTTTTATACATATATTTATAGTGTTTTTTTGTATTTTTTGTGTGTATATAGATATATATTGTTTTTTGTGTGTATGTATATATATAGTTTCTTTGTAATTTTGTGTGTATATATATTTGCTTCTTTCTATTTTTGTGTGTGTATATATACACACATATAGTTTTCTATTTTTTGTGTGTATGTATAGATAGATATATTATGTCTTTGTACTTTTGTGAATATATATTTATTGCTTCTTTCTATTTTTGTGTGTGTGTATATATATATATATATATATATATTCTTTTATTTTTGTTTATTTTTATTTATTATTTCTTTATATTTTTGTATATATATTTATTGTTTCTTTCTGTTTGTTTATATTTATTTATATATATATATATATATATAAATAAAAATCACGAGTATAGCAGTATATAGTGATACCTATTTTATTGGACTAGCGTTGCATTGAAAATACAAGCTTTCGAGAGTCTCGGCTCTTCCTCAGGTCTGGAAGCTTTACTAATCAGTATCATAGTATTGAACATTAACACGGGTGGGGGGTTGGATGTCGTAAATAGTGAGAGCCAAATGGTATGGTCAAAAATGGGAAAATAAACATAATATATATATATATATTTGTGACTTGGATTGGAATTCCAGGCTTTTTTTTATGCCAAAGGGGACTTTAACCCTTCCCGTGTATGGACACGTGTTGGCATGTGGAGGATTAACTCCTTCATTGTCAGATATTGAAAGTCTCACAATATGCTTAATGCAAAAAAGGAACCTCTGTGTGTTGTGTGGGTGCTGAGAGGGTGTAGGAGGAGGTGTGTGTGTGTGCTGAGAGGGTGTAGGAGGAGGTGTGTGTGTGTGCTGAGAGGGTGTAGGAGGAGGTGTGTGTGTGTGCTGAGAGGGTGTAGGAGGAGGTGTGTGTGTGTGCTGAGAGGGTGTAGGAGGAGGTGTGTGTGTGTGTGTGTTGTGTGGTGCTGAGTGGGTGTAGGAGGAGGTGTGTGTGTGTTGTGTGTATGTGTGTTGTGTGGGTGCTGAGAGGGTGGAGGAGGAGGTGTGTGTGTGTGTTGTGTGTATGTGTGTTGTGTGGGTGCTGAGAGGGTGTAGGAGGAGGTGTGTGGGTGCTGAGAGGGTGGAGGAGGAGGTGTGTGTGTGTTGTGTGTATGTGTGTTGTGTGGGTGCTGAGAGGGTGTAGGAGGCGGTGTGTGTGTGTATGAATGTGTATGTGAGTTGTGTGTGTGCTGAGAGGGTGTAGGAGGAGGTGTGTGTGTGTATGAATGTGTATGTGTGTTGTGTGGGTGCTGAGAGGGTGTAGGAGGAGGTGTGTGTGTGTATGAATGTGTATGTGTGTTGTGTGGGTGCTGAGAGGGTGTAGGAGGAGGTGTGTGTGTGTGTTGTGTGTGTGCTGAGAGGGAGTAGGAGGAGTGTGTGTGTGTATGAATGTGTATGTGTGTGTTGTGTGGGTGCTGAGAGGGTGGAGGAGGAGGTGTGTGTGTGTGTGTTGAGAGGGTGTAGGAGGAGGTGTGTGTGTGTGTTGTGTGTATGTGTGTTGTGTGGGTGCTGAGAGGGTGGAGGAGGTGTGTGTGTGTGTGTTGAGAGGGTATAGGAGAAGGTGTGTGTGTGTGTTGTGTGTATGTGTGTTGTGTGGGTGCTGAGAGGGTGGAGGAGGAGGAGGTGTGTGTGTGTGTTGTGTGTATGTGTGTTGTGTGGGTGCTGAGAGGAGTAGGAGGAGGTGTGTGTGTTGTGTGTATGTGTGTTGTGTGGGTGCTGAGAGGGTGTAGGAGGACGAGGTGTGTGTGTGTATGTGTGTTGTGTGGGTGCTGAGAGGGTGGAGGAGGTGTGTGTGTGTGTGCGTGTATTTGGGAGCCCCATGCTGCACAGTATAGTTATCCAGGTGCACAGCTCGAGCTCCATAGCTTGACATGTGGCTCTTCCCGAATAGAGAGCAAGGCCTGCTTAATGTAAACAGGAACCTTCTTTATGGTATAGGTCTATTAGGAGCTCACTGTATGCGCAGGTGGACACAGAGGTTGTTGCTTGGTCTAAGTAGCATAACTGTAGCGCCAACATGCTCCACGGCGCTGTGAAAAGAAAAGCGAAAACAAATGTATGTCAATAAAGTTCAAATCCTCAACAACAAACTACAGGGTGTATAAAACTACAGTAGGGTATATAGCCTGAAGTAGGGTGTGTGTGTGTGTATATACAGTCAGGTCCAGAAATATTGTGACATTGACACAATTCTAACATCTTTGGCTCTATACACCACCACAATGGAGTTGGAATGAAACAAACACAATGTGCTTTAACTGCAGACTGTCAGCTTTAATTTGAGGGTATGTACATCCAACTCAGGTGAACGGTGTAGGACTTACAGCAGTTTGCAGATGTGCCCCCACTTGTTAAGGGACCAAAGGTAATGGGACAGAATAATAATCATAAATCAAACTTTCCCTTCTTAATACTTGGTTGCAAATCCTTTGCAGTCAATCACAGCCTGAAGTCTGGAACGCATAGACATCACCAGACGCTGGGTTTCATCCCTGGTGATGCTCTGCCAGGCCTCTACTGCAACTGTCTTCAGTTCCTGCTTGTTCTTGGGGCATTTTCCCTTCAGTTTTGGTCTTCAGCGAGTGAAATGCATGCTCAATGGAATTCAGGTCAGGTGATTGACTTGGCCATTGCATAACATTCCACTTCTGTCCCTTCAAAAACTCTTTGGTTGCTTTTGCAGTATGCTTTGGGTCATTGTCCATCTGCACTGTGAAACGCCGTCTGTCACGACCCACTACGCGCGCTGCTGCGCAAAGACGCCAGGTTAAGCCGCGCACTATCTATCCTAGACCCAGATAATTACGCGCACTTATCTACCCGTCCCGGCCACACTTTCTCTCACAACAGGCACGTAGAGCGCGATATACTGATCCCAGGATTGCAACGCAGTACAAGTCTTCTCCTGAAGCGCGTACTAACTACGTCTCTCACAATCCCGGAGCTCACTTTCTTATTCTATTAGTAACGCTGCCACCAGTCCTCACGGACACTACGCGCGTCGCAACAGGAGATGCAGGGCTTAGCAGCCGCACTATCCTAGACTCGCACAGTGACTACGGATCCAACAATTCCCTGCTGTTTCTTGATGACCGCAACAAGCAATTTTTTATATATAACCGAGCTTAAAGCAAATAGCAATACTCCCAATCTCTTAGTTAGCGTGGATTTCATCAGTCAGAGTCAAAACTTAAATACTTTTTGTTTATTTATGATAGAAAAATCACAGTGCTTTGTCACATAAAAAATTATAACTAGAATAAATCAATTAATTACACACTACACAGCAAAATAGAAAGAAAAAGGGGTTAATCACAGAGCCTTACTTACGACGGAATAATCAGTAGCTAGCATCAGTACCTCCTGGGGCCTGGAGGTAGGAACATGGACAGATCAGTCCTCTTTAGAAGGTACCCCAAGTGATCAGCCAAAGCACATGGCCAGTGTTCCGAATTTATACACTTCCTGATCTTTCCAGCCCCCACCCACAAATGGCCCAGTGTCCTGGACTCCATTTCCCAGAGGGCCATTCTCGCTCGTGCTCAGTAAGCTTGTCAATTAATTCTTAATTGCCTAAAAGGTGTCCCTCTTCCCTCCAGACCCCCCTTAGAGATCAAGGATGTGCTTCCTGTCTTTAAAGATAGGGTCCAACTCTCTTGGTGCCGAGCTGGCTGCCAAGGTGTGATTTTCTACTGTCGACAAGTCTTTTCAAAACTTCGCAGGAACACATCCAGGTCCCCATCTTTGTCAAGAGTGGGAAAGTTCTCGGCACGTGGTCTGGGCGTAGAGAGTTCTGCAGCGCCCGCAGGGGCAGGAGATAATGGTGTTCTGCCTGCCTGTGCCAGAGCGAGCTGATGTGCCCGTTCGGCTTGGTGCTCCGCCACTTCTCGCTCACCCACAGCCCTGCGCTCCGCAGCTTCTCGGTCCGCTTGGCGCACTGCTGCCTCTTGCTCGGCTCTACGCTCCTCAGCTTCGCGTTCAGCCTCAGCTCGGCACTCCGCAGCGTCGCGTTCAGCTCTGTGCTCCTCTAGCTCTTGGTACTGCAGGATGAGCTGAAGCCGCATCTGAGAGTCCGCAGAGTCCACATGTTTTAAAACAGTCTGCAAGTAAACATCCAGGGCAGTATCACCCTTGGGCGAAGCACTTGACACTGTCCTTTCCACTGGACTTGCGCTTCTTTCTGCTGGGTCAAGCGTGGTACCCTGCTCTGCTGCGTCCTGGACTGCTTGCCTCGCCTCATAATCCTCGAGGGCTTGCAAAAGTTCATCCTTCTTTTTATCCTTCGTCTAAATAATTTTGTCTCGACATAATTGCTCCAAGGTCTTTTTCGATGATTGCTGCGACATTCTCACTCCAGCCAAATAAAAGATAGAAAAGAAAAACAAAGAAGGGGAAGGGAACTGCTGTGTATTGTGTAAATTCTAATAAATGCACTGAGTTCTGCTCTGGAAATAGGAAAACCAATTTCTTTAGTATCTGGATCTATGTTGCTTCACAGGTCCAAATACTAACCTGATATCCCACCGCTTGCCACCAGTTGTCACGACCCACTACGCGCGCTGCTGCGCAAAGACGCCGGGTTAAGCCGCGCACTATCTATCTATCCTAGACCCAGATAATTACGCGCACTTATCTACCTGTCCCGGCCACACTTTCTCTCACAACAGGCACGTAGAGCGTGATATACTGATCCCAGGATTGCAACGCAGTACAAGTCTTCTCCCGAAGCGCGTACTAACTACGTCTCTCACAATCCCGGAGCTCACTTTCTTATTCTATTAGTAACGCTGCCACCAGTCCTCACGGACACTACGCGCGTCGCAACAGGAGACGCAGGGTTTAGCAGCCGCACTATCCTAGACTCGGACAGTGACTACGGATCCCACAATTCCCTGATGTTTCTTGATGACCGCAACATGCAATTTCTTCTATATAACCGAGCTTAAAGCAAATAGCAATTCTCCCAATCTCTTAGTTAGTGTGGATTTCATCAGCCAGAGTCAAAACTTAAATACTTTTTGTTTATTTATGATAGAAAAATCACAGTGCTTTGTCACATAAAAAATTATAGCTAGAATAAATCAATTAATTACACACTACACAGCAAAATAGAAAGAAAAAGGGGTTAATCACAGAGCCTTATTTACGACGGAATAATCAGTAGCTAGCATCGGTGCCTCCTGGGGCCTGGAGGTAGGAACATGGACAGATCAGTCCTCTTTAGAAGGTACCCCAAGTGATCAGCCAAAGCACATGGCCAGTGTTCCGAATTTATACACTTCCTGATCTTTCCAGCCCCCACCCACAAATGGCCCAGTGTCCTGGACTCCATTTCCCAGAGGGCCATTCTCGCTCGTGCTCAGTAAGCTTGTCAATTAATCTTTAATTGCCTAAAGGCGTCCCTCTTCCCTCCAGACCCACCTTAGAGATCAAGGATGTGCTTCCTGTCTTTGAAGATAGGGTCCAACTCTCTTGGTGCCGAGCTGGCTGCCAAGGTGTGATTTTCTATGTTAGTGTACAAAGAAATTCCCTTTTTACAGCTACATGTTATATCCTCCCCCCAAGGGAGAAAGCTAAACATTTACCCACAAAATACCCACACACCATTACACCGCCACCACCAGGCTGAAGTGTTGATACAAGGCAGGATGGATCCATGCTTTCATGGTGTTTCGGTCAAATTCTGACCCACCTGAATGTCGCAGCTGAAATCGAGACTCATCTGACCAGGCAATGCTTTTACAATCTTCTATTGTCCAGTTTTGGTGAATCTCTGCGAATCGTAGCCTCAGTTTCCTGTTCTTAGCTGACAGGAGCGGCACCCGGTGTGGTCTACTGCTGCTGTAGCCCATCTGCTTCAAGGTTGGACGGGTTGTGCGTTCACAGATGGTATATCTGCAGACCTTGGTTGTAACGAGTGGTTATTTGAGTTACTGTTGCCTTTCTATCATTTCGATCCAGTCTGCACATTATCCTCTGACCTCACAAAGCATTTTCGTCCTCACAGCTGCCGCTCACTGGATATTTTCTGTTTCGGGCCATTCTCTGTAAACCCTAGAGATGGTGTGCGTGAAAATCCCAGTAGATCAGCAGTTTGTGAGACACTCAGACCAGCCCGTCTGGCACCAAAAACCCCAAGCCACGTTCAAAGTTACTTAAATCACTTTCTTCCCCCATTCTGATGCTCAGCTTAAACTTCAGCAAGTCGTCTTCACCGCGTCTAGATCCATAATGCATTGAGCTGCTGCCGTGTGATTGGCTGATTAGCAATTTGTGTTAACAAGCAATTTAACAAGTGTACCTAATAAAGTGGCCGGTGAGTGTGTGTGTGTATGTATATATAGCTTAATGTACGTGTTACTGGATGTGTATATAGAGGTTGATGTACGTGTTACTGGAGGTGTATATAGAGGTTGATGTACATGTTACTGGAGGTGTATATAGAGGTTGATGTACATGTTACTGGAGGTGTATATAGAGGTTGATGTACAGGTTACTGGATGTGTATATAGAGGTTAATCTACGTGTTACTGGATGTGTATATAGAGGTTGATGTACATGTTACTGGATGTGTATATAGAGGTTGATGTACATGTTACTGGAGGTGTATATAGAGGTTGATGTACAGGTTACTGGAGGTGTAGATAGAGGTTGATGTACATGTTACTGGATGTGTATATAGAGGTTGATGTACATGTTACTGGAGTTGTATATAGAGGTTGATGTACATGTTACTGGATGTGTATATAGAGGTTGATGTACATGTTACTGGAGGTGTATATAGAGGTTGTACAGGTTACCGGATGAGTATATAGAGGTTGATGTACATGTTACTGGATGTGTATATAGAGGTTGATGTACATGTTACTGGATGTGTATATAGAGGTTGATGTACATGTTACTGGAGGTGTATATAGAGGTTGATGTACATGTTACTGGAGGTGTATATAGAGGTTGATGTACATGTTACTGGAGGTGTATATAGAGGTTGATGTACATGTTACTGGAGTTGTATATAGAGGTTGATGTACATGTTACTGGAGGTGTATATAGAGGTTGATGTACATGTTACTGGAGGTGTATATAGAGGTTGATGTACATGTTACTGGAGTTGTATATAGAGGTTGATGTACATGTTACTGGAGGTGTATATAGAGGTTGATGTACATGTTACTGGAGTTGTATATAGAGGTTGATGTACATGTTACTGGAGGTGTATATAGAGGTTGATGTACATGTTACTGGAGGTGTATATAGAGGTTGATGTACATGTTACTGGAGGTGTATATAGAGGTTGATGTACATGTTACTGGAGGTGTATATAGAGGTTGATGTACATGTTACTGGATGTGTATATAGAGGTTGATGTACATGTTACTGGATGTGTATATAGAGGTTGATGTACATGTTACTGGATGTGTATATAGAGGTTGTACAGGTTACTGAATGTGTATATAGAGGTTGATGTACATGTTACTGGAGGTGTATATAGAGGTTGTACAGGTTACTGGATGTGTATATAGAGGTTGATGTACATGTTACTGAATGTGTATATAGAGGTTGCAGTACGTGTTAGTGGAGGTGTAGATAAAGGTTGCAGTAGGTGTCGCTAGAGGTGTATTTAGAGGTTGCTCTACCTGTTACTGCAGGTGTATATAGAGATTTCTGAAGGTGTTCCTGGAGGTTTATATCAGGTTACAGAGTGAAGAGACAGGAAATCAAGAAGCTCGGCTGTAAAACACAAAAGATTAATAAGCTGCGCTATTTTTCACCTAATGTTTATTTGGCAAGCCTTTTAAAGCCAGAGAATCTGAGTGATGAAGAAATGTATACTTTAACAGATACTGTAAAATCAATGTGTCTCCCCGTTTCTGTCCCGGGGATAATTCACTAAATGACACATTGCAACAACCACAAACTCCATGACGTGTAAGACTGCTGCACTGCTACTCCCATCATCCCTGGCCGTGCCCTTATCTGCTCAGGTTTATACAAGAAGATTGGCATTGGAAAAAAAAAGTGATGGGCCTCCTGATTGGCTGAGCCACTTCCTGGCCTAGTGAGGGCTCCCTGCGGCCTGCAGAAGCTGCGATCCCTGTAGATTTACAGCGCATGCAGAGACTTCATGCATTATCTACATCAGTGACGGCTAACTGCAACCCCCCCCAGATGCCGCTGCACTACAATTCCCAGGATGCACAGCCTTCCAGTGCTCAAAAGTCCCTATAACTAGACATTTCCATCATAAAAAATAGTGAAATATGAGCCTTCCGCCTCCCAAAGGGAATTCCTGCTCCTGACATATAGTTACCCCCCCCCAGCTACATGTCTGCGTTCAGCCGTATAAAAAAACACAGAAAACTCCATTTTATGGAGACGTTTCGGCGTTGCTTTCTTACCTTTGTGTAAAATGGTCTCAGAGATGTTATCACTTCAACCACAGCGGGAAGTGGAGTTCTAAATCCCAATAAAAAGCTAAAAGAAGGAAAAAACCCAAAATAAACCGGCAGCAAATTGGAAACTTTAGGCCCAAACAGTCAAGCTGTAAAATCTCCCAACTCATCTGGTTTTCCAGCTCGGCTACTTTGGCCTAAACCTGGAAATACCTCACAAATTCTCTGCTTAGTGAAGAAAACCTTACCAATATTTTATTTCTCCTGATTTTTACAGCACAAACCTTGTCCGCAGCGCTGTACAATGAGCATGGTGAGGTTTGAGGGTGTGTGCACATACACACCCTGAATATATGGAGGAGCCCCTAAAAAGACACCCACACACCCTGAATATATGGAGGAGCCCCTAAAAAGACACCCGCACACCCTGAATATATACAGGAGCCCCTAAAAAGACACCCACACACCCTGAATATATGGAGGAGCCCCTAAAAAGACACCCACACCCTGAATATATGGAGGAGCCCCTAAAAAGACACCCACACACCCTGAATATATGGAGGAGCCCCTAAAAAGACACCACACAACCCTGAATATATGGAGGAGCCCCTAAAAAGACACCCGACACCCTGAATATACAGTTGTGTTCAAAATTATTCAACCCCACTGAAATTGAGTGTTTTGGCCAGTTTGACATTGATTTTGATCATTCAGTCATCTTGCTTACAATTAAATCAAGAGGCACGTGTAGGTCAGACAAATATAACATAACATTTATAATGAAATAACCACAAATGTCTTTTCTGTGCTCACATCATTATCAGTTTTATTCAACCCCCAAGTGACATTCAATCTTAGTACTTAGTACAACATCCTTTTACAGTTATAACAGCTTTTAAACGTGAAGCATAGCTTGACACAAGTGTCTTGCAGCGATCTACGGTATCTTTGCCCATTCGTCATGGGCAAAAGCCTCCAGTTCAGTCACATTCTTAGGCTTGCGCACTGCAACTGCTTTCTTTAAGTCCCACCAGAGGTTCTCAATCGGATTTAAGTCAGGTGACTGCGATGGCCACTCCAAAATGTTCCAGCCTTTAATCTGCAACCATGCTCTAGTGGACTTGGAGGTATGCTTGGGATCATTGTCCTGTTGAAAGGTCCAATGTCTCCCAAGCCTCAGGTTTGTGACGGACTGCATCACATTGTCATCCAATATCTCCTGGTACTGAAGAGAATTCATGGTACCTTGCACACGCTGAAGCTTCCCTGTACCTGCAGAAGCAAAACAGCCCCAAAGCATGATTGACCCCCCGCCATGCTTCACAGTAGGCAAGGTGTTCTTTTCTTCATAGGCCTTGTTCTTCCTCCTCCAAACATAGCGTTGATCCATGGGCCCAAACAGTTCTAATTTTGTTTCATCAGTCCACAGAACACTATCCCAAAACTTCTGTGGTTTGTCCACATGACTTTTGGCATACTGCAGTCGACTCTTCTTCTTCTTGGAGACAGCAAGGGTGCGCCTGGGAGTTCTGGCATGGAGGCCTTCATTACGCAGTGTGCCGCCGTATTGTCTGAGCTGAAACTTCAGTACCCACATCTGACAAATCTTTTCTCAGTTCCTCAGCAGTCACACGGGGACTTTTCTCCACTCTACGCTTCAGGTAGCGCACAGCAGTCGAAGTCAGCATCTTCTTTCTGCCACGACCAGGTAGCGTTTCAACAGTGCCCTTTGCCTTGAATTTGCGAATGATGCTTCCTATGGTCTCTCTGGTATGTTTAACATCTTTGCAATCTTCTTATAGCCATTGCCCTTCCTGTGAAGAGTAATCACCTCTTCTCTTGTCTTCCTGGACCATTCTCTTGACTTCACCATGTTTGTAACCACACCAGTAAATGTCTAGAAGGAGCTGAGTATCACAGTCATTTTAAAGCTGCCTAATTGGTGCTTATTATGCTTTATTGCTGCTCCGTGACATCCACAGGTGTTTTCAATACCTGATTGAAAACACTTGAATGAACCTCTGTTCTTCAGAGTGGTAGTCTTTAAGGGGTTGAATAATTGTGTCAATGAAGAATTCACAAAAGAAACATTTACTACTGTATTACAAAACCAATTGATGTCATTTTAGTTGCATATGGTTCTTTAAAAAGTCCTTGTAGGATTTCATTCTGAATACAATTACAAATGTACACTAAATTCCCTAAAACCCTTTACAGCATTGGGGGTTGAATAATTTTGAACACAACTGTATATGGAGGAGCTCCTAAAAAGACACCCGCAGACCCTGAATTTATGGAGGAGCCCCTAAAAACACACCCGCACATCCTGAACATATGGAGGTGCCCCTAAAAAGACACCCGCACATCCTGAATATATGGAGGTGCCCCTAAAAAGACACCGCACACCCTGAATATATGGAGGAGCCCCTAAAAACACACCCGCACATCCTGAATATATGGAGGTGCCCCTAAAAAGACACCCGCACACCCTGAATATATGGAGGAGCCCCTAAAAAGACACCCGCACACCCTGAATATATGGAGGAGCCCCTAAAAAGACACCGCACACCCTGAATATGTGGAGGAGCCCCTAAAAATACACCCCCACACCCTGAATATATGGAGGAGCCCCTAAAAAGACACCCGCACACCCTGAATATGTGGAGGAGCCCCTAAAAATACACCCCCACACCCTGAATATATGGAGGAGCCCCTAAAAAGACACCCGCACACCCTGAATATGTGGAGGAGCCCCTAGAAATACACCCCCACACCCTGAATAGATGGAGGAACCCCTAAAAAGACACCCGCACACCCTGAATATATGGAGGAGCCCCTAAAAAGACACCCGCACACCCTGAATATGTGGAGGAGCCCCTAAAAATACACCCCCACACCCTGAATAGATGGAGGAACCCCTAAAAAGACACCCGCACACCCTGAATATTGGCATAATATGTCTCTAGGGGTATTTGTGGGGTTTAATGCTGCGTATTAACCCTCGAGTGATCTTGTTGTGACCTGAATGAAGTGACTATCAGTGAGAGACAATGCGTTGCGCGCCCCCCTCCCGCTCTCGCCCCACGCGCTGCTGGTTTGGGTCTGTTTCCGTGTGACACACAGCTTGATCTAAACACAAACTATAGAAAGTAAATCTAATCCTGGCACAAAAGGCAGGGCTAACCCCGTCACTGCCAGCTGTGTCCGGGGCCGGGTACGCTGTAATTACTGCCAGCCCCCTCGCTTTTGGGCTATAAAAGGAATGAGTGTGCGCGGGCTGCAGGCTCACGTCCCAGGCAGAGCGCCGGGCTTTCATCTGATCGGAAACAAAGGCCGAGACGTCTGGTATTAAAATTTTAAATAACAAACAAATATAAAAATCTTTTCCTTTCTGGGTTTCTCTTTCGATGTATTGAGGCGCCACCACCTCTGCTGGAACGCCGCGCCGTGAATCTACTTTCATACAAATGTCCGTCTTAAAATCTTCCTCCCTGTCCTTTTATATCATTCTTGTTCCTTTCCATATGTTTATTGTTCGGGCTCAGCATTGGCATAGCAAGTGACGAGGCCGGGCATCCTGATTGGTTGAGCCACTTCCTGGTGTGGCCAGAGCTCCCTGCAGAATCTGCAATCCCTGGAGATTTACAGTGAATGGTCAGACTTAATGCATTGTCTAGATCAGCGGTTGTCAACAGCGACCCCCCCCCCCTCAGTTTTTTTTTTACCTTCTTTTTTAGGGCTCTATTAACTTCTTCACGCAAACGTTAACGCGTGCGCAAAAACGCATTAACGCGAGGGGAAAAACCCTTTGCGCTGAACGTCATATTACAATGTCTGCGCAAAAAATGTGCGTTAACGTCTACCGCGGGTGAACCTGCGCGAGCGTAATGTACTGCGCGCGTCCTATACTTAACATAGCGAGCGCAAATGCCTTTGTGCGCTGGTACGCGGATGGTATTACAATCTATGCACAAATTTTAACGCACAACGTTTGCGCGCATTATTTTAACGTATTTGAAAAGCTGGTGGTAACGGCAAATCTGAACGTCCTGGCCGAAACCAAATACACCAGCACGAAAAAAAATACAGCGCAGTATAGTTACACATTCTACACATACCCAAACCAATAAAATGGAGAAGTTGTGCGTGTTTTTATTATTGCTGCAGCATATATACACAGATTGATTTTGACAGGCGCAAAAACTGAATGGGAGACAATTGTGGTTCTTAATTCTGATTGGCTGAATCGCCTTAAAAAACAGTCCGCACACTGATTTCTGCGCGCAGTGTTAATGCACACGTGTTTTTGCGCATCTTTTTTACGCACGTTATTTTTTGACGGATGACAAAATACGCACGGATTGTAATATCACTGTTATTTTTCGCGCCATAACGTTTAACGCTGCGCGCACCCGGCCGAACGCTGACCCCAAAGAGAGGACGCGCTCAGCGCGTCCACCGCATGGAACGATACATGCGGTTGGACTCGCTGAGCGCGTCCTTAGCAGCGAAGGGGTTAACACTGCGCTCGTCTGACCCCAGCCTAAGGGGTTATTCAGAGAGCACCGAAATGTCTCGTGTTCCTGCACTTCAAATTTCCCGACCCGGTGGTGAATTCAGCATTCACTGCAGGGTCCCCAGAGT
Source organism: Leptobrachium leishanense (assembly GCA_009667805.1). NCBI lineage: Eukaryota > Metazoa > Chordata > Amphibia > Anura > Megophryidae > Leptobrachium > Leptobrachium leishanense. Next base: position 44,161,507 of record CM019066.1, on the reverse strand, counting down.
GTAGGAAACGGACCCGGAAATTCGCCACAAAACTGCTGGAAAAACCCTGAAAATCCACAAGAAAACGCATCCGATACGATCCGAAATATCAGATCACTCCAACCGCCGCTAAAAACATGACGAACAGCCGCAGGAAAAAGCCGACAAGCCGGCGAACGGGGTAGAAAAACAAAGCGAAAGTGTCAAAATTAAAACGCTGTTTGCAAGAAGAATTCGGAACGAAAAATGCCTGAATTTACATATAAGATCCAATGAATGATAATAAAAAGGCCTGTTACAGAAAAAAGAAAAAAACGATTTAAAAAAAAAAAAACGGAAAAAGATTTTTCCCGAAAAAATCCTGAAAAGTACTTAAAAGATCCTAAAAAAAATCAATGAAGAGACGTTTTTGCTGCAGATTAAAATAATAAACGGTTTATTAGATACTAAATTAAAAAGGGAATATTTTTAACATTGAAGTCTATGAGATTCGCCTGAATAAACCTGACGAATGAAACACCGAACAGCAGGGCATTTCGGTAGATTTTCTCTGCTGTTCGGTGTCTGTGAATAGATTAACCATTGCTTCTCTATGGGGGATTTAGCTGCCGTCGAACAGGCACCGTACTTGCGGGCAATTCGCCAATATTTGGCAACCTGCCTACTTTCTGGATAGCCGAATGGCCCCGAAATATCACTGTACGGGGAAATTCACGGTGACATTTTGGGCCAGATCGGCTCTTTCTGACTAACCCTGTATATACAATATTTAGATCAGTGATGGCCGGCTGCAGCACCCCAGTTTTTCTCTGATCTTCTCTTTCGACGTACTAAGGCGTTACCACCTCTGCTGGGAGTCCATTTCATAATTCCACTGCAGAATTAAGTTCAAAATCCTTATCCTTACCTACAAAACCCTCACTAACTCAGCGCCCCACTACCTGTCCTCACTAATCACCAAATACACCCCAGCCCGCTCCCTAAGGTCAAACAGTGACCTGCGCCTAGCTTCTCCCCGCATCACCTCTTCCCATGATAGACTGCAGGATTTCTCACGCGCAGCCCCCACTCTCTGGAACGCTCTCCCTCGTACTGTCAGACTTTCCCCTAACTTCTCTTCCTTCAAACGCTCCCTTAAAACATTCCTATTTAGGGAAGCCTACCACCCAACTCACTGACGCAACCATCAATCACTCTCATCTTACAGTCCTCTCCTCCTGTTTCCAACCCCAACCCTCCCAGATTGTGAGTTCCTACGGGAATAGGGCCCTCATCTCCTCCTGTACTGTTTGTCAAATGTTGTTCAATGTATTGTAACCCTGTCTATACTGTGCTTATTGTACAGCGCTGCGGAATATGCTGGCGCTTTATAAATAAAGAATAATAATAATAATAATTTCATGAATCTACTTCTTACAAATGGTGTTTGTAATATATTCCCCCTCACTTTTTTTTTTTATTTCTATTACATTTTGTTACATGTTTTCGGATTTCTAAATGTGTTTTATTTTTTGTTATCTTTGTTGATTAGTTGTTGTAAAAATGACGATGTGAGAGAAAAGCGATGCCTGTCATTCATATATATAATATGGGTAAAATGATAGTACAGACTAAATAAGTATTAAAAAAGAATCGGGAAGTATAAACTATGGGAACGCAATACGAATTAATTCTTACATACTTTATGATTCTGTTTTTTTATACCTATTTAGCCTCCACTATGCTTTTCCCTTATGACATGTGTATGACGCTCCTCTTCACTCTCCATCCTTTTTCGACGATGGTCGGTACTGTAGCTCTAAGACCATAACGTGGCTGTTTGTCAGTATCTGAATATGGCACGTTACTCCTTAGGAGTACTCGATTACTTACTCTTAAGTATCAGTAGGTTTGCTGCTTATTTTCTATTAATAAATCAGTTTTGGGGACTATATCTGTGTTCGCTAATCGGAGGCCGTGCTCCACATGACACTCATTTTTGTCCTCAATTTAATATTGAGTGCTTCATTCCAGAAAACATCTGCTCATGTAAGGAGTCGCTTCATAATACCCTTTTTTTTCTATTTATGGCCTCTTTTCGTTTTGACCCCATTTCATTTTGCCCACATTTCATTTTATATCCTCTTTTCAATATGTCCACATTTCATTTATTTTATACCCTCTTTTCATTATGCTCCCATTTCATTTTATACCCTCTTTTCATTATGCCCCATTTCATTATGCTCCCATTTAATTTTATACCCTCTTTTCATTATGCCCCATTTCATTTTATACCCTCTTTTCAATATGCCCACATTTCATCATGCCCCATTTCATTATGCTCCCATTTCATTTTATACCCTCTTTTCATCATGCCCCATTTCATTATGCTCCCATTTCATTTGATATCCTCTTTTCATTATGCTCTCCCATTTCATTTTAATACCCTCTTTTCATCAATGCCCCATTTCATTATGCTCCCATTTCATTTGATATCCTCCTTTTCATCATGCCCCATTTCATTATGCTCCCATTTCATTTTATACCCTCTTTTCATTATGCTCCCATTTCATTTTATACCCTCTTTTCATTATGCCCCATTTCATTATGCTCCCATTTCATTTTATACCCTCTTTTCATCATGCCCCATTTCATTATGCTCCCATTTCATTTGATATCCTCTTTTCATTATGCCCCATTTCATTATGCTCCCATTTCATTTTATACCCTCTTTTCATTATGCTCCCATTTCATTTTATACCCTCTTTTCATTATGCCCCATTTCATTATGCTCCCATTTAATTTTATACCCTCTTTTCATTATGCCCCATTTCATTTTATACCCTCTTTTCAATATGCTCCCATTTCATCATGCTCCCATTTCATTATGCTCCCATTTCATTTTATACCCTCTTTTCAATATGCCCACATTTCATTATGCTGTCATTTCTTTATGCTCCCATTTCATTTTATACCCACTTTCCATTATGCTCCCATTTCATTTTATGCCTCCATTTCATTGTACCCAGTTTTCATTTAATGAAAACATTTCATTATGTCCTCCTATCTGTCGCCGTTTTACTATGCTCTCCTTTCATTTTATGCCCATTATACGTTATATGTCCATTTTACGTTATGCCCTCTTTTCATTATGCCCCATTTTTTGTGATGCCCTCTTTTCAATTTGAACCATTACATTTAATGCCCACATTTCAATATACCCCCATTTTATTATATGTACACATTTTATTATTCTCTAATTTCTTTATGCCCCATTTCGTTATGTCCAATTTCACTTTATGTCCACATTTCTGAATGCCCTCATTTAATTTTATACAGCATAAGTAGAGCAAGAATGCACACTCTTAAAGGTCCTTACTTTATGTCTGATGACCAGGGGAAAACCAACCCCACAATTACAAGAACAAAAGAAACAGCCTCTCCAGAATGGTGGGAGGACCACTTTTATTTGGCACTCAGCTGTTAAGCACCAAATACAAGTAGTCCTCCCACCATTATGTAATACCTGGTCCCATTTCATTTTATGCCCAAATTTCACTATGCTCTCATTTCATTACTGAACAAAATATGGTAAGCGCCCACAACCTGTGCCTCCACCAAAATCCCAATGCTAGACCAGATTATTACTGGTTTCCCCTAAACCAGTGAGCAAAATCGTGTGTGTACGTATCTGGTAGCGCGACGGTAGCCGCTCTCAGGATTCAGATGGCTCCCATCAATAACATCATCCACATGGATTATTATGAAAAAGAAGCAAAACACATATAATGGTGCAGAGCGTAACAATTCATATACTTAGTATAGACAGCGTATAATATTTCCACTCCCAAGTGTAGAGCCCTGTCACTGGCTCTGAGTGGGTAAACGCATATGGGTATTTTTTCTTGGCGTTCCAAAGGTAACCTACACCTTTCGAAAATGATCTCTCGTCTCAGTGATGCATATAAAAAAGAAAGTGAAAACAAGGGAATTCCCTTGTGCAGGTAGAGCAAATAGTATATAGCAGGGGTGGGCAATTACGGCCCTCCAGATGTTTTGAAACTACATTTCCCTTGAGGCTCTACAATCCTAATGAGCAGCCGAGCTTCACGGGAAATGTAGTTTCAAGACATCTGGAGGGTGATAGCCCTCAGACCAGACTTTTACTCGCCTGCACTCCTATGATTGATTTATCTTCTCAAAAACTTCCTCCTTGCCACCAGTGGCACATCAAGCACCACTTTACGTTGGATGTCCCTATGCTCACACCGGTCTCTCCACCTCTCTTCTCCCTCAACAAATTCAGGCTCTGCCACCTCTACAAATACACAGACAAATTTCTGCTCGCCCAGGGTGGACAAGTGAGTGGAAATTTTGAGCCCTGAATATATATTTGTGTTCACGGGCCTCTTGTGGCATTTGGGACGGGTGTAGATCACCCATGGTGGAACATTCTGTGGACACACGCTATCATCACTACTGACATATAGGAGAAAATAATTCCGAGTGACTCTGTTAATGTACACACCCTGAATATATGGAGGAGCCCCTAAAAAGACACCCGCACACCCTGAATATATGGAGGAGCCCCTAAAAAGACACCCACACACACTGAATATATGGAGGAGCCCCTAAAAAAGACACCCGCACACCCTGAATATATGGAGGAGACCCTAAAAAAGACACCCGCACACCCTGAATATATGGAGGAGCCCCTAAAAAGACACCCGCACACCCTGAATATAGGAGGAGCCCCTAAACCGACACCCACACACCCTGATATATGGAGGAGCCCCTAAAAAGATACCCGCATACCCTGAATATATGGAGGAGCCCCTTAAAAGCCACCCACACACCCTGAATATATGGAGGAGCCCCTAAAAAACACCCGCATACCCTGAATATATGGAGGGCCCCTAAAAAGACACCGCACACCCTGAATATATGGAGGAGCCCCTAAAAAGATACCCGCACACCCTGAATAATATATGGAGGAGCCCCCTTAAGCCACCCACACACCCTGAATATATGGAGGAGCCCCTAAAAAGACACCCGCACACCCTGAATATATGAAGGAGCCCCTAAAAAGACACCCGCACACCCTGAATATATGGAGGAGCCCCTAAAAAGACACCCGCACACCCTGAATATAGGGAGGAGCCCCTAAACCGACACCCACACACCCTGAATATATGGAGGAGCCCCTAAAAAGATACCCGCATACCCTGAATATATGGAGGAGCCCCTTAAAAGCCACCCACACACCCTGAATATATGGAGGAGCCCCTAAAAAGACACCCGCATACCCTGAATATATGGAGGGCCCCTAAAAAACACCCGCACACCCTGAATATATGGAGGAGCCCCTAAAAAGATACCGCACACCCTGAATAATATATGGAGGAGCCCCTTAAAAGCCACCCACACACCCTGAATATATGGAGGAGCCCCTAAAAAGACACCGCACACCCTGAATATATGAAGGAGCCCCTAAAAAGACACCCGCACACCCTGAATATATGGAGGACCCTAAAAAGACACCCGCACACCTGAATATAGGGAGGAGCCCCTAAACCGACACCCACACACCCTGAATATATGGAGGAGCCCCTAAAAAGATACCCGCATACCCTGAATATATGGAGGAGCCCCTTAAAAGCCACCCACACACCCTGAATATATGGAGGAGCCCCTAAAAAGACACCCGCATACCCTGAATATATGGAGGGCCCCTAAAAAGACACCCGCACACCCTGAATATATGGAGGAGCCCCTAAAAAGATACCCGCACACCCTGAATAATATATGGAGGAGCCCCTTAAAAGCCACCCACACACCCTGAATATATGGAGGAGCCCCTAAAAAGACACCCACACACCCTGAATATATGGAGGAGCCCCTAAAAGGACACCCGCACACCCTGAATATATGGAGGAGCCCCTAAAAAAGACACCCACACACCCTGAATATATAGATTAGGCCTTGAAAGACACTGCACACCCTGATTATATGAAGGAGCCCCTAAAAGACACCCGCACCCCCTGAACATATGGAGGAACCCTGAAAAAGACACCCACACCACACACCCTGAATATTTGGAGAAACCCCTAAAATGACACCCACATACCCATAATATATGAAGGAACCTCTAAAAAGACACCCACACCCTGAATATATGGAGGAGCCCCTAAAAAGACACCCGCACACCCTGAATATATGGAGGAACCCCTAAAAAGACACCCGCACACCCTGAATATATGGAGGAGCCCCTAAAAATACACCCACACACACTGAATATATGGAGGAACCTCTAAAAAGACACCCACACCCTGAATATATGGAGGAGCCCCTAAAAAGACACCCGCACACCCTGAATATATGGAGGAACCCCTAAAAAGACACCCGCACACACTGAATATATGGAGGAGCCCCTAAAATGACACCCGCACACCCTGAATATATGGAGGAGCCCCTAAAAAGACACCCGCACACACTGAATATATGGAGGAGCCCCTAAAATGACACCCGCATCCCCTGAATATATGGAGGAGCCCCTAAAAAGACACCCGCACACCCTGAATATATGGAGGAGCCCCTAAACCGACACCCACACACCCTGAATATATGGAGGAGCCCCTAAAAAGACACCCACACACCCTGAATATATGGAGGAACCCCTAAAAAGACACCCACACACCCTGAATATATGAAGGAGCCCCTAAAAAGACACCCACACACCCTGAATATATGGAGGACCCCCTAAACCGACACCCACACACCCTGAATATATGGAGGAGCCCCTAAAAAGACACCTGCACACCCTGAATATATGGAGGAACCCCTAAACCGACACCCACACACCCTGAATATATGGAGGAGCCCCTAAAAAGACACCCGCACACCCTGAATATATGGAGGAGCCCCTAAAAAGACACCCGCACACCCTGAATATATGGAGGAACCCCTAAAAAGACACCCACACACCCTGAATATATGGAGGAGCCCCTAAAAAGACACCCACACACCCTGAATATATGGAGGAACCCCTAAAAAGACACCCGCACACCCTGAATATATGGAGGAACCCCTAAAAAGACACCCACACACCCTGAATATATGGAGGAACCCCTAAAAAGACACCCACACACCCTGAATAAATGTAGGAGCCTCTAAAAAGACCTCACACCCTTAATATATAGATTAGGCCTTGAAAGACACCCGCACACCCTGAATATATAGATTAGGCCTTGAAAGACACCCGCACACCCCAAATATATGGAGGAGACCCTAAAAGGTGGGACATTAGAAGAGAAAAGAGGGACAATGATAGTTTGACCGCAAATAAGCACTGTTCCTCCTAATCAGGGAGACCTGGGAGTTATGATAAAGTGCTGTTTTGTTATTATCATAAAGCTGGACGTCACCGCCATGACAGCAGCGTGGTATTAACTAATACAGAGCGATTATCTCATTACGCCAACGCCATCTGGGAGGCCGCTTTTAACCCCGTTTGAGTGGGATGCTCCTGTCTCTGGCACAGAATGGATTCACAGAATCTCACGGTGGGACTTATCGTGTTCTAAATAATATCACCAGGATACATAGACACATCGCGCGCACATTGCACATCTATACCGTGCGTTATATAGATTATTATCATATATTTGTATGCTTATAATATTTCTATAATCTGTATCGCACACGCGCGCCTTATTTTAATGAGGGGACATAGATGGAATAATATATATATTTATCTGTATGGATGCAGAGCAGTGTGCAGAATTTTTCAGCATGCTCTCCGGTATATGTTATAGTTATATTGATAACAGCACGCTGCGCGTTGCTTGCACTTGTTCTGTTCTGATACATTATTAATCACAGGAAGCCGGTGTGAGATCTCTGCCGGTAAGGCCGCTGAGTAAATATTTGGCAGGAGGAATGTTTACCATAGGTGAGCTGGAGGAGCGAACAAATAAACATTGGTTTTTTTTTTCCATTTGTGCCTTTCTGTACCTGACCCCTGGCTCTGGTTTTCTTTCCCATTTGTGCCCGACCCCTGGCTCTGTTTTCTTTTCCATTTGTGTCTGACCCCTGGCTCTGTTTTTCTTTTCCATGTGTGCCTTTCTGTACCTGACCCCTGACTCTGTTTCTTTTTTCCATTTGTGCCTTTCTGTACCTGATCCCTGGCTCTGTTTTTCTTTTCCATTTGTGCCTTTCTGTACCTGATCCCTGGCTCTGTTTTTCTTTTCCATTTGTGCCTTTCTGTACCTGACCCCTGGCTCTGTTTTTCTTTTCCATGTGTGCCTTTCTGTACCTGATCCCTGGCTCTGTTTTCTTTTCCATTTGTGCCTGACCCCTGGTTCTGTTTTTCTTTTCCATTTGTGCCTTTCTGTACCTGACCCCTGGCTCTGTTTCTTTTTTCCATTTGTGCCTTTCTGTACCTGACCCCTGGCTCTCTTCGTCCCAGTGCACAGGCAGAAAGATGGACTTGCTTCGTCTCTGGATGTGTTGCAGGGAGTGGGCCACAGAGCTTGCAATTAAGCAATCTGCTCCAATAAATGGCAAAAGAATCTCAGCCTGTGTAAATGTACACCCAGGGCCTGTGCTTCAGTAAGGAGGACCATCCAGCCTGCACCCCCCAAGATGAAATACTCATGTGGACTCCTAGATCCTGCTCTCTGATAGGTGCTTCTGGCCACTGGATGCCACCAAAAGCCCAGAAAGGCCTTCAGTATACCTTCAGTATACCTTTCCAACAGCCATCCTGCATGATCAATCCTACACTCACTCCCATCCATACAGTCAATCCCACATTCACTCCCATCCATACAGTCAATCACATACTCACTTCATTCCATACAGCCAATCCCATACTCACTCCCATCCATACAGCCTTTCCGACACTCACTCCTGTCGATACAGTCAATCCCACACTCACTTCGATCACAGAAAACTAATCCCGCACTCACTCCTATCTCACACTCACTCCCATTTCACACAACTAATCCCACACTCACTCTCATCCTATACAAATCCTACACTCACTCCCATTTCACACACTCACTCCCATTTCACACAACTAATCCCACACTCACTCTCATCCTATACAAATCCTACACTCACTCCCATTTCACACACTCACTCCCATTTCACACAACTCATCCCACACTCACTCTTGTACCATACATCGAATACCACATTTATTCCCATTGCACATAACTAATCCTTCACTCACGCCATCCTATACAAGCAATCCTACACTCACTCCCATCCCACACTCACTCACATACCAGACTCACTCCCATCCTATATAACCAATCCAACACGAACTCCCATCCCACACTCACATACCAGACTCACTCCCATCTCACACTCACTCACATACCAGACTCGCTCCCATCCCACACTCACATACCAGACTCACTCCCATCCCACACTCACTCACATACCAGACTCACTCCCATCCTATATAACCAATCCAACACGAACTCCGATCCCACACTCACATACCAGACTCACTCCCATCTCACACTCACTCACATACCAGACTCGCTCCCATCCCACACTCACATACCAGACTCACTCCCATCCCACACTCACTCACATACCAGACTCACTCCCATCCCACACTCACTCACATACCAGACTCACTCCCATCCTATATAACCAATCCTACAAGAACTCCCATGTCTCATCCCACATAACCAATCTGACTCTCACTCAATGGAGCTCCTATTTGTGGTGTTTAGATAATTTAGACCTTCAAAATATCTGGACTTTTTCAGGATAGTCATACTTTATATGATGTTTATATTATATTTTAGGCCTAATCTTTCCATTCTGTGATCCTCACTGTTGTTTATAGTCTGGGTATGGGAGCACTAGTGCTGTGAGTGGTATTATCCTGGCTGGCTGGGGTAACCGTCCTGTGTACCCGCTGCTGATATACCCCATGACACGGGTTCCTTGGAGATACAGGACCTGACTCGACTTGCCTTTGCCTGAGCATTGAGGAAGCCTCTGGGTATCCCGTGGAGCCTGCGGGAACAGGAATCTCACCGTGCATTCCATCCTATGACTTGGCAACGTCTAATCGCTGTCCAGGGGCCGCACCGGGCCCCGGCGTATACATAATATTTACACTGAGTTTAGTGCTGAGTAATGGATCACTCGTCACCTGGATTAAACACCATAAAATCCCTCAGCATTACCAGGAAATACGAGCACAAAAAGCAGCCAAATAACGAAAGCAGATTGTAGAACAAATGCTTATGCCGGCTATTGATTACGGAGATGTAGTGTAAGCAGCCGCCCCGCAAACACACCTTCATAAACTTACTACATTGTATAACTCATTCTGCCGCTTTGCATTACAATGTAACTACATGACCCACCATTGTGACATGTTAAAAGAGCTAAACTGGCCATTGCTGGAATCTAGACGCACCCTTCACCTTTCCAGCCTGGTGTTTAAGAGCTTTTCTGGGAAGCTACCACCCTACCTGAATAGACTGCTTCCCCCAGCAGCTCCCTCATCCTATAACCTCCGATCCAGGACCAGCACCTTACTTGCAATGCCACAATACATAAAGACAGCGGCTCGATCCTCATTTTCCTACAGAGCACCACAATTATGGAATAACCTCCCAGACACCATCAAATCTTCCCCCAGTCTTAAGTCACTCAAGAGCTCCTTACTAACATACTTCAATACAGAATGCACCTGTAAACATGTAACACAGTGACTATATACAGAATGCACCTGTAAACATGTAACACAGTGACTATATACAGAATGCACCTGTAAACATGTAACACAGTGACATATACGGAATGCACCTGTAAACATGTAACATAGTGACTATATACAGAATGCACCTGTAAACATGTAACATAGTGACTATATACAGAAAAAAACTGTAAACATGTAACACAGTGACTATATACAGAATGCACCTATAAACATGTAACATAGTGACTATATACAGAATGCGCCTGTAAACATGTAACATAGTGACTATATACAGAATGCACCTGTAAACATGTAACATAGTGACTATATACAGAATGCACCTGTAAACATGTAACACAATGACTATATACAGAATGCGCCTGTAAACATGTAACCTAGTGACTTTTTCCTACATATTTATTTTCTGTTAATCCGTATATTTGTGTTGTTTTTTAATATCTTGCATTGTATCACTTTGTATTTCTGTAACTGTAACACTTCAATGTTCTTGAACCCAGGACATACTTGAAAACGAGAGAAATCTCAATGTATCCTTCCTGCTAAAATCCTTTATAAATAAATAAATAAATATTTTACCAATACTTTAGGCCCCAACCCCGTAACCCTCTTTCTTCTCCTTGGCTCCTTCTTACTAGAGGCTCCTCCATATATTCAGTGTGTGCGGGTGTCTTTTTAGGGGCTCCTCCATATATTCAGGGTGTGCGGGTGTCTTTTTAGTGGCTCCTCCATATATTCAGGGTGTGCGGGTGTCTTTTAAGGGACTCCTCCATATATTCAGGGTGTGAGGGTGTCTTTTTAGGGGCTCCTCCCTATATTCAGGGTGTGTGGGTGTCTTTTTAGGGGCTCCTCCATATATTCAGGGTGTGTGGGTGTCTTTTTAGGGGCTCCTCCATATATTCAGAGTGTGCGGGTGTATTTTTAGGGACTCCTGCATATATTCAGGGTGTGAGGGTGTCTTTTTAGGGGTTCCTCCATATATTCAGGGTGTGAGGGTGTCTTTTTAGGGGCTCCTCCCTATATTCAGGGTGTGTGGGTGTCTTTTTAGGGGCTCCTCCATATATTCAGGGTGTGCGGGTGTCTTTTTAGGTGCTCCTCCATATATTCAGGGTGTGCGGGTGTCTTTTTAGGGGTTCCTCCATATATTCAGGTTGTGAGGGTGTCTTTTTAGGGGCTCCTCCATATATTCAGGGTGTGTGGGTGTCTTTTTAGGGGCTCCTCCATATATTCAGAGTGTGCGGGTGTATTTTTAGGGACTCCTGCATATATTCAGGGTGTGAGGGTGTCTTTTTAGGGGCTCCTCCATATATTCAGGGTGTGAGGGTGTCTTTTTGGGGCTCCTCCATATATTCAGGGTGTGCAGGTGTATTTTTAAGGGCTCCTCCATATATTCAGGGTGTGCGGGTGTCTTTTTAGGGGTTCCTCATATATTCAGGGTGTGCGGGTGTATTTTTAGGGACTCCTTCATATATTCAGGGTGTGCGGGTGTCTTTTTAGGGGTTCCTCCATATATTCAGGGTGTGAGGGTGTCTTTTTAGGGTCTCCTCCATATATTCAGGGTGTGCGGGTGTATTTTTAGGGACTCCTCCATATATTCAGGGTGTGCAGGTGTCTTTTTAGGGGTTCCTCCATATATTCAGGGTGTGAGGTGTCTTTTTAGGGTCTCCTCCATATATTCAGGGTGTGCGGGTGTATTTTTAGGGACTCCTCCATATATTCAGGGTGTGTGGGTGTCTTTTTAGGGGTTCCTCCATATATTCAGGGTGTGAGGGTGTCTTTTTAGGGTCTCCTCCATATATTCAGGGTGTGCGGGTGTATTTTTAGGGACTCCTCCATATATTCAGGGTGTGCGGGTGTCTTTTTAGGGGTTCCTCCATATATTCAGGGTGTGTGGGTGTCTTTTTAGGGGTTCCTCCATATATTCAGGGTGTGTGGGTGTCTTTTTAGGGGCTCCTCCATATATTCAGGGTGTATGGGTGTCTTTCTAGGGGCTCCTCCATATATTCAGGGTGTGCGGGTGTCTTTTTAGGGGCTCCTCCATATATTCAGGGTGTATGGGTGTCTTTTTAGGGGTTCCTCCAGATATTCAGGGTGTGTGGGTGTCTTTTTAGGGGATCCTCCATATATTCAGGGTGTGCTGGTGTCTTTTTAGGGGATCCTCCATATATTCAGGGTGTGTGGGTGTCTTTTTAGGGCTCTCCATATATTCAGGGTGTATGGGTGTATTTTTAGGGGTTCCTCCATATATTCAGGGTTTGTGGGTGTCTTTTTAGGGGCTTCTCCATATATTCAGGGTGTGCGGGTGTCTTTTTAGGGGCTCCTCTATATATTCAGGGTGTGTGGGTGTCTTTTTAGGGGTTCCTCCATATATTCAGGGTGTGTGGGTGTCTTTTTAGGGGCTCCTCCATATATTCAGGGTGTATGGGTGTCTTTTTAGGGGTTCCTCTATATATTCAGGGTGTGTGGGTGTCTTTTTAGGGGCTCCTCCATATATTCAGGGTGTGCGGGTGTCTTTTTAGGGGTTCCTCCATATATTCAGGGTGTGCGGGTGTATTTTTAGGGGCTCCTCCATATATTCAGGGTGTGCGGGTGTCTTTTTAGGGGCTCCTCCATATATTCAGGGTGTGTGGTGTCTTTTTAGGGGATCCTCCATATATTCAGGGTGTGCGGGTGTCTTTTTAGGAGCTCCTCCATATATTCAGGGTGTGCGGGTGTCTTTTTAGGGGCTCCTCCATATATTCAGGGTGTGCGGGTATCTTTTTAGGGGCTCCTCCATATATTCAGGGTGTGTGGGTGTATTTTTAGGGGTTCCTCCATATATTCAGGGTGTGCGGGTATCTTTTTAGGGGCTCCTCCATATATACAGGGTGTGCGGGTGTCTTTTTAGGGGCTCCTCCATATATTCAGGGTGTGCGGGTGTCTTTTTAGGGGTTCCTCCATATATTCAGGGTGTGCGGGTGTCTTTTTAGGGGATCCTCCATATATTCAGGGTGTGCGGGTGTATTTTTAGGGGCTCCTCCATATATTCAGGGTGTACGGGCATCTTTTTAGGGGCTCCTCCATATATTCGGTGTATAACAGAGCTGCACAACAATAAAACTTCCAGCACTGAGTCTGGAAACTATAACACATGCCGTTAGAAATCACTCGCTGTAAATAAGATACTTTTCTCCTGTTCCACATTGCGTCTATATTGTATTTAAATGCCCCTAACAGATCGTCACATCATCATAATGTCTGTGAATAGCCTTGTCTCTGGCCCCGCCTCCAGTGCCATGCCCTAAAATGCCAGTGTCCCTATTTGACAGCTGGGGATAGCAGGAGGAATTGGAAGCCAGAGGGGCCTCTTCACTAAACAGCGCACTAAAGCAGAGACAGAGCTTTATTTTGCTGCGTTGCAGATTATGTCTTTGTGGGTAATCATAGACAGGGATAACACATATATAGGGGGACGGACAGACTGACGCGGATATTTTTCCCCATTGAAGTCTACGCTCAGGGAAATTCTCTGAATATTTATAAATTTGCGGCAGGAAAAAGTTGTTTTTTCGACCTTGTCTCTGAAAGGGTTAATTCACCTTAATGGACCCAGGATAATACATAGTGCATTGTACAGTAACCTGCCTGTGTGTAAAGCGGTGTGCTTGTGTTTCTCTGCTGATAATTCTCCAAACCTAAGGGCAAATTCCAGCAGATGACACGTATGTCCTGCTCCACGCCCAGCGCAGAGCAAGCAGCCTGGCCGCCCCGGGCCACGGGTGTGACGCTCTATTATCATCGTCTAATGGGACCTGAGCCTGGGCTCACCATTTAACATGACTGCAAGCTACACTTTATGATACCAGTATCAGCGGCGTCTGCCACACACCTGCCAAGCACCCTGATGTGCGGGGACAGTCCCTACTTATCCACTATCTCAGGGCTGTCAAGCTCTGGCCTCCCAGATGTTTAAGGCCTTCAGTTCCCAGAGCTCTTTGACTGCATTAGGTAGCCAGGGAATCATGGGAGTTGTAGTTCAGCAACATCTGGGTGGCCAGAGTTTGACATCCCTGCTCTGGCTTGTAAACGTCCGTGAGCTTTCTGTCTTCAAATGATTTGTTTGTCATTTTTGCTGTTTTATTTCCCCGTTTTATATATATATAATATATATATATATATATATATATATATATAAAAAAATGTTAACTAATAATAATAATTAATAATAATATAATTATAACAACAATAATTAATAATAATATAATAACAACAATAATTAATAGTAATCATTAATAGTAATAAAATCAATAATATTTTTTCCTGGCACGCAGCGGTGGGGATTTTTTTTTATATGAAAAGAAAGTGTAAACACCTCTGTGACTCCCTAAATTAATATTATGAGAACAGAAAAGGGACAAAAAAAAAAATGCTTTATTGATGGAATTTGTGTTGTTGTTATGAACATTTTTTCAGGCATCTCCTGACATAAAGGGATTTGTCCACCCTTTCGATCATGGAAGGGTTAATAGAGCAATTTTCCCCGTGATGTAATAATAACAGCAATAATTAAAATTAATAGCAATATAAACAAAGATATTATTTTTATTTAAATACGACTTTTTTTCTATAAAATTAAAACAAAAAAGTCGTTTTCGTTTACAATAGAAATAAAAAAATAAAGAAAATACTCCCTGAGTGACTCCCTAAATTAATATTATGACAACAGAAAAGGGACAAAAAAATCACCCGCTTTATTAATGGAATATGTGTTGTTGTTGTCGTTAGTTTTAACCCCTTATTAAACAAAAGCATTTCAGGCATCTCCTGACATAAAGGGATTTGTCCACCCTTTCGGACACCGAAGGGTTAATAGAGCATTTTTCCCCGTGAT
Organism: Leptobrachium leishanense; assembly: GCA_009667805.1. Classification (NCBI taxonomy): domain Eukaryota; kingdom Metazoa; phylum Chordata; class Amphibia; order Anura; family Megophryidae; genus Leptobrachium; species Leptobrachium leishanense. The sequence goes on along the minus strand of CM019066.1, from coordinate 44,145,929 downwards.
GTAATAATAACGGCAATAATTAAAATTAATAGCAATAAAAACACAGGAGATATTGTTTTTATTTAAATAGGAATTTTTTAAATTAAATTAAAACAATAAAGTCATTTTCGTTAATAATATAAATAAAAAAATAAAGAAAATACTCCCTGAGTGACTCCCTAAATTAATATTATGACGACAGAAAAGGGACAAAAAGCTCCCCCGCTTTATTAATGGAATATGTGTTGTTGTTGTTAGTTTTAACCCCTTATCAACCAAAGACATTTCAGGCATCTCCTGACACAAAGGGATTTGTCCACCCTTTCGATCATGGAAGGGTTAATAAAACATTTTTTTCTGTGATGTAATAATAACAGTAATAATAAAAATTAATAGCAATTAAACCACAGAAGATACTGTTTTTATTTAAATACGAGGTTTTTTTTAATAAAATTAAAACAAAAAAGTCATTTTCGTTAATAATAGAAATAAAAAAATAAAGAAAATACTCTCTGAGTGACTCCCTAAATTAATATTCTGACGACAGAAAAGGGGAAAAAAAAATCCCCCGCTTTATTGATGGAATTTGTGTTATTGTTAGTTTTAACCCCTTATCAACCAAAACATTTCAGGCATCTCCTGACATAAAGGGATTTGTCCACCCTTTCGGACACCGATGGGTTAATAGAGCATTTTTCCCCGTGATGTAATAATAACGGCAATAATTTAAATTAATAGCAATAAAAACACAGAAGATATTGTTTTTATTTAAATAGGATTTTTTTTATAACATTAAAACAAAAAAAAGTAATTTTCGTTGATAATATAAATAAGAAATGAAGAAAACACGACGGTCTGATAATAAAAATGGCCGCGTGCAGCACCTGTTTATTAGACTTTTGCACGGCAAGAAACGATTGGGTCGCATAAACAGGCTAGTCCCAAAAAAATGTTCAAAACGTGTAGAATGCATTCGTTTCCGACGCATCGATTTGCGTCATGAAGCCCAAGTTCTGCAAACCAGACGCCTCTCTGAAAAATAATAAAAAGATACACAATCAAAAGCATATCGGATCGTAATGACCCCCATGACACCCCATGCTCCCCCACCCATCATGGCCCTGAAGGGGTATGTCACCTAAACAGCCATAGGCTACTTGATGCTGCTATCCCAGCACCAGTGAGGCAGTGAGGTTAAATATTAGTGGTTGAGCAGTCATCGTGATCACTCAGCCACTAACAGTAGAAGGGGGGATTATCACTGGTCATCAAAGGCCAGCACCAGTGGGCAACGGGTCCCCCACCCAGTTCTTGTGTAGACCAAATGGAGGTGAACATGATGTTGGTGCCCTCATTGCAGCCCCCACCCATACGGCTGCATGTGTGGGGGTCCCCTATCCATGGGTGCCAGGTGTGGACTCTGGAGTAATAGTCATTGGGGTGAACGTATATCCAGGTTGCATTGGGTATGACACTTTTTGGGCACCTCATTTTACACCTGACTTGCAGAGCAGCCCCATTCACACACAGGTCTCCTAGTCCTTTGACATCGACTTCTAGGTGCAACCGCAGCAAAGGAGCTAAATGGTCTCCTCCATCCCCTGCACTTCTCTTCCACACCTTATGAGGTGTCCTCCATGTCCTCCGTCATCTCCCTTCACCCTACGTGTATACTCCTATGCACCCTATGCGGTCTCATTCGTACACTGCATGATCTCCTCTGCACTCTGCATGGTCTCCCCCACATCCTGAGTAGTCTCCTCTGCATCCCGAGCTGTCTACTCCGCACCCTGCATGGTCTCCTCCGCACCCTGTGTGGTCTCCTCCGTACACTGCATGATCTCCACTGCACTCTGCATGGTCTCCCCCGTATCCTGAGTAGTCTCCTCTGCATCCCGAGCTGTCTCCTCTGCACCCTGCGTGGTCTCTTCCGTACACTGCATGATCTCCTCTGCACTCTGCATGGTCTCCCCCACATCCTGAGTAGTCTCCTCTGCATCCCGAGCTGTCTCCTCTGCACCCTGCATGGTCTCCTCCGCACCCTGCGTGGTCTCCTCCGTACACTGCATGATCGCCTCTGCACTCTGCATGGTCTCCCCCGTATCCTTAGTAGTCTCTTCTGCATCTCAAGGTGTCTCCTCTGCACCCTGCGTGGTCTCCTCTGCACCCTGCGTGGTCTCCTCTGTACACGGCATGATCTCCTCTGCACTCTGCATGGTCTCCCCCACATCCTGAGTAGTCTCCTCTGCATCCCGAGCTGTCTCCTCTGCACCCTGCGTGGTCTCTTCCGTACACTGCATGATCTCCTCTGCACTCTGCATGGTCTCCCCCACATCCTGAGTAGTCTCTTCTGCATCCCGAGCTGTCTCCTCTGCAGCCTGCGTGGTCTCCTCCGTACACTGCATGACCTCCTCTGCACTCTGCATGGTCTCCCCCGCATCCTGAGTAGTCTCCTCTGCATCCCGAGATGTCTCCTCTGCACCCTGCGTGGTCTCCTCTGTACACTGCATGATCTCCTCTGCATGGTCTCCCCCACATCCTGAGTAGTCTCCTCTGCATCCCGAGCTGTCTCCTCTGCACCCTGCGTGGTCTCCACCGCACGTTGCGTGGTCTCCTCCGTACACTGCATGCTCTCCTCTGCACTCTGCATGGTCTCCCCCACATCCTGAGGAATCTCATCTGCATCCCGAGCTGTCTCCTATGCACCCTGCGTGGTCTCCTCTGCACACTGCACTTTCTCCTCCCCACCTTGAGTGGTCTCCTCTGCACCCTGCACGTTATCCTCCGCTCATCAGAGCATATCGTAGAGTGTGAAGGGTCTCCTTTTCCCTTATCATTTATAAAAGAACCAATACGAAGCCAAAAGGTCTTATTCTCTAAACTGTGCATTGTAGAGAAATGAAATGGGAACTTCAGGCCAAACTAGACGAAACTGGAACCATTGTCCAGCTCATCGATCTTTCCAGCTCGGCTTTTCTGGCCTGAATTCTCCGTTTACCCCGTGGCGACTCTCAGACATTCCCGGCTTCGGTAATGAATAACCCGGGGAGGGAGATATCGATGATATTTTTATAATTATCCCTTTCGTAGCTGGAAAAATACAGACATAGGCATTTATCAAACGATGGATTAGCGCAGTGACGGCACAGCGGCACCCCAAGAGGCTTCGGAATTACATATCCCACAATGCTCTCTGTTTTAGGCAGAATGAGTGTCATGGAATGTGTCGTCCAAAACTGTTCAAGGTGCCTAAATCAGCCGTCCATTCCATCAAATAAAAGCAAAGAAAGTCCTGGCTATGGAGGTGACTCTGGAATACGTGAGACCTTAGACACAGCCCAAATATAAGACCCGACTTGATAGGAAAGAAAATGGAAATCTTAACCCAAAATATATATAATTGAGTAGATCGACACTGCACAGCTCGCTTGGCGGACGGCAATGCAGGTCAGACATCTCTTATCTGGAATTCCAAAATCACGAAGAATTCGAAAGCCGGAAATTTCTGAGCCATCGTGATATTAGTATTCCCGGATTAAGAGTAGTCCAGACAGGTGTTGCAGCTTCCTGAGCACGGCAGCAGAGCGCGGCATACTGCTGCTCAATTCCATTTCCACCACGTTAGGCCCCAGTCAGCGCAAAGCCTTAGGCAGCTGCCTGTTTTACCTAATTTTACAGCTGAGCCTCTCAGTGAGTCTGAGAATTGAAATAAATAAAATTTTTAACATTATCGATACACGGTTACTGTCTTATCTGGCTTATAACATATTAAGATGCTGTACAGAGGTGGACCTTCCATGTTTTAGGTGCCGGGATTATATGTGTTACTGTCTGGCCACAAAAGGAAAACAGAGTCCAAAAGTGATCAAAAAAATGTATAAAAAAAAGTTGTTTTGTTTCAAACCCCACAACTATTTTATTATGTCGTGACTCGTGACCTCATTTTACTTTTACTCATTTTACTTTTACTCATTTTACTTTTACTCATTTTACTTTTACTCATTTTACTTTTACTCATTTTACTTTTACTCGTTTACTTTTACTCGTTTACTTTTACTCATTTTACTTTTACTCATTTTACTTTTACTCGTTTACTTTTACTCGTTTACTTTTACTCATTTTACTTTTACTCGTTTACTTTTACTCATTTTACTTTTACTCGTTTACTTTTACTCGTTTACTTTTACTCGTTTTTCTTTTACTCGTTTAACTTTTACTCCTTTTACTTTTACTCGTTTTCTTTTACTCGTTTTACTTTTACTCGTTTACTTTTACTCGTTTACTTTTACTCCTTTTACTTTTACTCCTTTTACTTTTACTCGTTTAACTTTTACTCCTTTTACTTTTACTCGTTTAACTTTTACTCCTTTTACTTTTACTCCTTTTACTTTTACTCGTTTTACTTTTACTCGTTTTACTTTTACTCGTTTTCTTTTACTCGTTTTACTTTTACTCGTTTACTTTTACTCGTTTACTTTTACTCCTTTTACTTTTACTCCTTTTACTTTTACTCGTTTTACTTTTACTCCTTTTACTTTTACTCGTTTAACTTTTACTCCTTTTACTTTTACTCCTTTTACTTTTACTCGTTTAACTTTTACTCCTTTTACTTTTACTCGTTTACTTTTACTCGTTTAACTTTTACTCCTTTTACTCGTTACTTTTACTCGTTTAACTTTTACTCCTTTTACTTTTACTCGTTTACTTTTACTCCTTTTACTTTTACTCGTTTAACTTTTACTCCTTTTACTTTTACTCGTTTACTTTTACTCCTTTTACTTTTACTCCTTTTACTTTTACTCGTTTAACTTTTACTCCTTTTACTTTTACTCCTTTAACTTTTACTCCTTTAACTTTTACTCCTTTTACTCGTTTACTTTTACTCGTTTACTTTTACTCGTTTAACTTTTACTCCTTTTACTTTTACTCCTTTAACTTTTACTCCTTTTACTCGTTTACTTTTACTCGTTTACTTTTACTCGTTTACTTTTACTCCTTTTACTTTTACTCGTTTAACTTTTACTATCAAGGTTATTCAGAGAGAGCCAAACTGGCGCTGAAACTGCACCGAACAATGAATTTCCCCATACGGTGACATTCAGGGGCCATTCGGCTATTCAGAACCTGCCAATTCACAAAAAAAAACGCGAAATACGATGGCTGTTCGGCGGCAGTGAAATCCCCATAGAGAAGCAATGGTTAATCTAATCACAGACACCGAACAGCAGAGAAATGTCAGTGAAATGCGCTGCTGTTCGGTGTTTTCATTCGACAGGTTTATTCAGGCGAATCCCATAGGTTTCAATGTGAAAAAAATTCCTGTTTTAATTCAATATCTAATAAACAGTTCATTATTTTATTCATTATTATCATATGTAAATTTCAGACATTTTCGCTCAGTAGTTTCTTTGCAAACAGCGTTTCACTTTTCAAACATTCAAGCAAACTGTTCTTTTTTCTCAATCCATTCGTCTGCGGTGTCGGGTTTTTCTGGCGGCTGCTCTGCGTTGTGATCGGCTCCTATTCGGGTTTCTCCGGTGTCTTCGGCGGGGTTAATCCAGATGTTTTTGGGGGTTTTCAGTGTGCCTTTGCCAGGCTTTGCGATGAGTTTTCGGCGGGTTTGCGCTGACTTTTCCCTGCAATTCGGTGGCCCTGTGGTGCTTGCTGAATACACCGCAGGGCCGCCGAAATGGGATCGCCAAATCACACCGAATTGGGGAGAACGAAAAGTCACCGAACGTGCGGTGGCTTTTCGATTCTCTCTGAATAACCCTGATAGTGTGCGTGAAAGTGCTGGACGTCGCAAAAGCGCTGCGTCTGACATCTCCTCACTCACACAGAACGCTACGTGGAAGTGGCGCACTCTGCGCGTCCGTCTAGCGGTTTTCCATTCTTGCCTAACTTGCGTCCGTTTGCCACGTGCATTGTGCGTGCGCAGTTCGGTGCTCACGTACTTCGTGTGTGGGTCTCTATTGATCATGATTCTATGCTACGACGGACGTTAAACTGTGCGGCAACACGGACGCGATCACTGCGTTCGTCTGACGCCGGCCTACATAGGAATAACTTGCTACAGGTAGGAAATAAATAATGGACGGAAATAAGGAAAATGCTTGTTTTAACATGTGGAAAAACCTTAAAAAACACTAAAATCCACAATATATGTCCAACTTTGTGTTTTTAAAATAAATGTAATAAACTATATTGTTCTATACTATATAATAATATATTATAATGTAAGTTTACATAATAACAAGAAATAATAATAATTAATAATGCTCTATAAAAAGAGAAGCAAGGTTTGCTGATCCAGCATGGGGCGTCACTTCGAGGTCTCAATTGGTTTAGTTTAGAAATAAGAGGCTTTTTTTTTAAAAGATTAGTAAATCCGTCCTGGTAAAAGAAGCATTTTAGCAGTTGACACAATTTACTTCTTTTCTGCCTGCAAGGAGTTAATCCTGTTTATTCAGCGGCTCCAGGAACATCAGCTCAGTGCTCCGTGTCTTCCTGGATCAGGGGAAGGCAGTTCCTGATGCTGTATTTCGGTGTTGAAGGGTAGAGGGGCTTTACAATCACGACGCAGTCGGCAGGAGTTAGAATATATCTGGGAACACAATAACAATACTACAATATCCTTTTAAGGTGGTTCTGTGATTTTTTTTGTTTTTTTTTATATTCGTGCATCCCATCACATTTTTTTTACCAATTAATAAAATGTGAGTCTCGGAGTCATGCTGCCAGCTTCCTGTTTTTCAGTTTTCCAGTTAGGACCTTGTGTCGGTGCCTTCTGTGTCCCTAACGATGCCAAGATGGACCGGATTCATTATGTAGCATCTTCTCGTGCCAAGTCACCGAGCGCTTCTATCCGTTCCCAGTGAATGGAGCGGCTCTGCTGGAGGAACGTTCCTCTCCACTGGGTGATGATGGGGCACAATTAGCGCTCTGAGACGAACGTGCCGCAGCAATCAGCTACTTTATAGAGGGAGGGAGGGAGGGGGGATAAAACATAATAAATACACACATTGATACACTATCAGGGTTATTCAAAGAGATCCGAATGGCTGGAGAAAGGGAACCGACTGCTGATTTTCAGCGTTCGGTTACCTTTCCTGGCCATTCGGCTATCCAGAGAGCAGGCAATTCGCCAAATCCTGGCGAATTTCCTGCACATACGGTGCCTGTTCGAGGGCAGTGAAATCCCCATGAAAATGCACTGCTTCGGCTATTGAGAGAACACAAACCAGCAGTGAAAGGTTCCCCTAATGCCCTGCCATTCGGTGGTTTCATTCGGCAGGTTTATTCAGTCGAATCCCATAGGCTTCAATGTTAAAAATATTCTCGTTTTAATTCAATATCTAATAAACCGTTCATTATAAAATTCTGCAGTAAAGAGTCTCTTTATTTATAGATTTTTTTAGGATATTTTAACCATTTTTCTGTTTTTGTTTCTTTTAAAAAAAAGTCTGATTTTTTTAATTTATTTTTTCTTAACTTTACTTATTTTTTCTGTAACAGCCCTTTTTATTATCATTCATTGGATTTTATATGTAAATTTCAGACATTTTCGCTCAGTAGTTTCTTTGCAAACAGCGTTTCACTTTTCAAACATTCATGCAAACTGTTTTGCTAATTTATTCACTGCATTCGTCTGCGGTGTCGGTTTTTTCCGGTGGCTTCGCTGCGTGTGATCGGCTCCTGCTTGGGTTTTTCCGGCGTCTTCGACGGGTTAATCCAGATGTTTTTGCGGGTTTTCGGCGTGCATTCTCCGGGTTTTCGGCGGGTTTTCGGCAGCTTTTCCCTGCACTTCGACAGCCCTGTGGTGCTTGCTGAATACACAGCAGGGTAGCCGAAATGGGAAAGCAGATTTGCACCGAATTGAAGAGAACGAAAAGTCACCGAACGTGCGGTGACATTTTTCGAATCTCTTTGAATAACCCTGAATGACCTTGATACGTGCGATACAGATTGAGGGATTTCATTGTGAGCGCCCACTGGTTCAGCGACGACGGGAAGGGGTTCACTTTGCTCAGTGAATTAAGTAATTTCTACGAATAACATTGTATTTGATTAACCTGGCAACAAAAACGTTTACACTTCGCCTGCTCCCTGTACGGGCACGTGGCCTGCTCCAATGTTTTCTGCCAGGCAGGGCCGGGTTAAGATCTCTATGGGGCTGGAGCTGAAGATTTTGGTGGCTTTTTTTGGAATTTAGTGAAATGAAAACATATTTTAGGTTATTTAATATTGCAGATACCGCTATTTCTAACCAGGCAGATACTGTGTGAGTAAATTTTCAATCAGATTTTAATTGTCACAGCGTGTAAAATAATTTTTTCATATTTTACCATCCAAACCTCTGTGGTTATATATTCTATAGGTAATTCTTGTTAAAATAATTAAATGGGAACCTGTTACTGCATGTTTCTGAGAAAATATACAATTTTAACCAAACAATTTGAAATTTCCCATGTGCTTTGGATAATGGTGTTTTTGGAATAATAGGGCCATGTATAATACACTGACCTCGCTCCCAGCGTGGGTAATGAGAAGGTGAGTAATGGCAGTGGTATTGCTGATTTTATACGTGACAAATGGACAATACCATCGCTTTGGAACTAAAAATAAGTAAATAAAAAAGTTTTGGGGTTTTCTTTTCTCTTCGATTTTACAGTACATGGTCATGTTTGGTATTAATGCAAAGGCCAGACTCTGTCCTGTCCAATGACACCTCAGTTGACCTTGCAAGGTGTAAAGATTAGTGCCGCAGGGTTCCAAAGCCCCCCCCCCCTACCAGTGTACTTTGCTGCAGAGCGGCGGTTTAGGTTCTTGATGTAACAATTCGTAATAATGGATTGTACCATCACTTCCACGCTTGTTAGTGACATGAGAAATGTGATGGTGAGTTACTGCAGCATCATTGTTCCCTTTATAATTGAATAGTGAAAAATATTGCTGTTAGAAAGAAAAATAAAGAAATATTTATTATTTTACTTTTATTGTTACATAAAACCTGGTCATGTTTGGTATAATTGGAAAGGTCATGCTCTGGCCTTTCCGGTGATACCTGACATGACCCTGTAGCTGCTATGGAGCTGGAGATATAGAGGTCCAAATGCTATCATTGCAGACAAATGTATCTTTTCTCTGGGCGTATTCTGGGGCATGGGCCTAGAGCTGCTGCTGCATCTGCCCCTTTGTTAATCCGGCCCTGCTGCCAAGTGAATTACAAGCTCCTTCAGCTCACCAGCATCTCTGTGTCATTATCCCAGCCATCATCCCTGTGTCATTATCCCAGACATCATCCCTGTGTCATTATCCCAGCCATCATCTCTGTGTCATTATCCCAGCCATTATCCCTGTGTCATTATCCCAGGCATCATCCCTGTGTCATTATCCCAGGCATCATCCCTGTGTCATTATCCCAGGCATCATCCCTGTGTCATTATCCCAGCCATCATTCCTGTGTCATTATCCCAGCCATCATTTCTGTGTCATTATCCCAGCCATCATATCTGTGCCATTATCCCAGACATCATCCCTGTGTCATTATCACAGCCATCATCTATGTTTTATTATCCCAGCCATCATCCGTGTCATTATCACAGCCATCATCTATGTTTTATTATCCCAGCCATCATCTCTGTGTCATTATCCCAGCCATCATCCCTGTGTCGTTATCCCAGCCATCATCCCTGTGCCATTATCCCAGACATCATCCCTGTGTCATTATGACAGCCATCATCTATGTTTTATTATCCCAGCCATTATCCCTGTGTCATTATCCCAGCCATCATCCCTGCGTCGTTATCCCAGCCATCATTCCTGTGTCATTACCCCAGCCATCATCTCTGTGTCATTATCCTAGCCATCATCCCTTTGTCATTATCCCAACCATCATCCCTGTCATTATCCCAGCCATCATCCCTGTGTCATTATCCCAGCCATCATCCCTGTGTCATTATCCCAGCCATCATTCCTGTGTCATTACCCCAGGCATCATCTCTGTGTCATTATCCCAGCCATCATCCCTGTGTCATTATCCCAGCCATCATCCCTGTGTCATTATCCTAGCCATCATCCCTTTGTCATTATCCCAGCCATCATCCCTGTGTCATTATCCCAGCCATCATCAGTGTCATTATCCCAGCCATCATCACTGTGTCATTATCCCAGCCATCATCCATGTGTCATTATCCAAGCCATCATCCCTGTGTCATTATCCAAGCCATCATCTGTATCATTATCCCAGCCATCATCTGTGTCATTATCCCAGCCATCATCACTGTGTCATTATCCCAGCCATCATCACTGTGTCATTATCCCAGCTATCATCCCTGTGTCATTATCCCAGCCATCATCTCTGTGTCATTATCCCAGCCATCATTCCTGTGTCATTATCACAGCCATCATCCCTGTGTCATTATCCCAGCCATCATCCCTGTGTCATTATCCCAGCCATCATTCCTGTGTCATTATCCCAGCCATCATTCCTGTGTCATTATCCCAGCCATCATTTCTGTGTCATTATCACAGCTATCATCTCCTTGTCATTATCCCAACCATCATCTCCATATCATTATCTCAGCCATCATCTCCCTTATTCTCCCTGTCAATATCCCAACCGTCATCTCCATATAATTTTCTCACCCATCATCTTCCAGCCACCATCACCCCCATCACCATGTCATTATCCCAGCCTCCACTTCCCTCATCTCCATGTCATTATCCCAGCCTCCACCTCCCTCACCTCCATGTCATTATCCCAGCCTCCACTTTCCTCATCTCCATGTCATTATCCCAGCCTCCACCTCCATCATCTCCATGTCATTATCCCAGCCTCCACCTCCCTCACCTCCATGTCATTATCCCAGCCTCCACCTCCCTCACCTCCATGTCATTATCCCAGCCTCCACTTTCCTCATCTCCATGTCATTATCCCAGCCTCCACCTCCATCATCTCCATGTCATTATCCCCGCCTCCACCTCCATCATCTCCATGTCATTATCCCAGCCATCATCACTTTTGTAACATTGGATCTCTTACCTTCCCTGTTAATTCCTATTGTGTTCATGTTTGGCCGGGGTTTATCGATGGCAGATTTGGGCGCCCCGTGATAGCCGTGTGACTCCCCCAATCTCTCTATAAAGACATTCTGCCTCTCTAGAGCAAACATGTCCAAGTTAGAAGTACGATATCTCACCAGCTCAGGCCTGTTTCCAGATGATTCATTTTTACCTTCTCACCTAATTAGCACATGCAAAATCATTTCATATGTGAGGGAAAAAAACTCTCTCCTATGTTCACACTTATGAGACGTGTCCCCCTGCATAAAGAAGAGAGAGGTTTATCTGCTGAAACGCGCACGTAAACCAAGCTTACCCCCATTGACCCTCTTCCCTCATGATGACCTCCTCCCTCCTGCCATGGTCCTTCATGGAATGAAAATTATTAATACATATATATATATCATTTAATTATAATGGTGCTGAAGACTTTCTGCTTTCCACCCCTTCCCTCACATCTTCTGGTATCCGACTTCCAAGCGATCCATACGGAGCCGCTCACTGGCCATATTGAGCTCTTTATGCATCGCGCTCGCCAAACGCGTTCAAACCGAGCATGCAAGCTCTGTGTGGGAGGCGAGCCATAGCTTCCGATGTGTGCCGGAGTAATGTAAAAATAAGTGCACGCGGGTCTAATGATCGCCTAAACGAAGACGATCGCTCGTGATAACGAAACAAAACGAAACCCTCACCGTATGTACAGTTACAAAAAACATGGGTAATAAAAAATAAAAAAGCACATAAAGGGCTACTTTGTGAACACATTAGGGGTCTTAGTGCTCAGCGCCCGCGTCTCTCCTCTCGCCAGGCTGCTGTAATGTATCAGTGAAGTTTGCCGTACAAAGCTTCCCATCCAGGCCACCACTAGCATTTGAGAGGTCCTGGGGAAGAACATTGATTGTGGCCCCCCGCCACGCTTCCAGTGCCGCACCCCCTTACACACACACTGACCCCCTCCCTGATCTTCCCCCCTCTCACACCCAGAAAAACATCCTCTCCACACATAGACATCCCCTCCTTCCCAGATAGAGAGGTGGCAGTCATTGACATTTTTTAGGGTGTTAATATTGGTGCAGGACCCCCCCCCCGAGTGCGGGGTCTAGATGTTCGCTCTGCTCCCCCCACCCAAATGGCAGGCCTGCTTTCTAAAGTGCCAGAGGAAAGGGGCTTACTATCACATGGCATCCCTATTCTAGGCGGCAGCTCCGGATTAGGCTGAGGTCAGACTATCGCATTTTTAACGTGCGTTCTGGCGCACATAATTACGGCCGCACTAGCAGCAAATGACGGCAATGACGGCCAATATACGAAGTACGGCCGCACGAAAGTCCGGCCGCGCAACGCAAGTGGAATTTGAACGCATTTTTTTCGAGAACGCAGGACTGCTAGTACTGACGTACTGAGTGCGCTGCGGCGGCATAGCGGCATGTGTGCGTGATTAGGAGATGTCAGACGCTGCTAATGTCCAGCCTACATAACGTCCAGACGCAAAAAGTGGTTTTGTATTGAAGATCCGTAAAAAATCACGCACGAACATGCGCGTCGTCTGACCGTTTTCGCGCATTCCGTGAAAAAAATACGTCAATGTGTTCGGACGCATTTTTGACGGTCGCTGCGAATAATGCGTTTGTTTAGTAATTCACTTTACATAACGGTGGCCAGGCCTCAAAATTTCAAGTCCCAAGCTACTAGCCAGGTCTTAAGAGTTACTCGCCACTAGTTGCCCCACCTAACCCCTATCCAGCATTGCCTCTGCATTCCCACTCGCCCTCATGTAATTTCCACTCGCCAAATGCGAGCAGGCGAGTGGAAATTTTGAGGCCTGACGGTGGCCACAGGGCGGCATGGCAAGGCATTATGGGTATAGATGTAATTTTTGTTTAACCTTTACCATTTACCCTCATTGCGGATTGGAAATTAAATCAGGAGGGATATTGATCTGGGTTGAAGCAGGGCCACGTGAGCGGACAAATCCCTTAAGTGCTCTCCGGCAGGGCTGGATTTACCATTCAGCAAAGTTGGCACGTGCCTACAGGCTCCCACCACAGGTTCCTTGCTCTGTAAACCTAAAAGACAAAAATTTCCTTTTATTTACCTTTTTTTTTATTATTTTTTCAGAGCGAGGCACGCCCTGCGGTAGACGCCTTTCTCTGAAGAAGTATAGAAACTTTTTTTTCTTTTTTTAAAAATTCGACAAAACAAAAAATGAATTAAATTTTTTTTTTTTTTTTTTTCCTTTTTTTGAAATATAGTTTTTATTTTTATTTCCATAAAACAAGTATCATGTATATAAAACGTACATATTCAAATAACGAGTAAAAAGAAGAGAAAAGAAGAGAGAAGGGTCGCCCAGACCAGAAGGAGAGAGAGAGAAAAGAGAGGGATGAAAAGAAATGCCAGAAAAAGAATAAGAAGTCCTAAGAAGCACTTTGCCAACGACACTATAGGATCTCTTATGCGACAACAGAACTTGTAGAATACCCCAGGCCTCAAAATTTCCACTCGCCTGCTCGCATTTGGCGAGTGGAAATTACATGAGGGCGAGTGGAAATGCAGAGGCATGGCTGTATAGGAGTTAGGTGGGGCAACTAGTGGTGAGTAACTCTTAAGGCCTGGCTAGTAACTTGGGACTTGAAATTTTGAGGCCTGGAATACCCCACACCCCAACCACCTCCCTCGTTCAATCCGACCCCATCTGTTCCAGCCAGGGAGACCAACAGGATTATTCAGAGAGTGGTGAAAAGCAGAAGAATGACTGGAGAATGAAAAATTCTAGGTCAAAATAGCCAAACCAGAAAAATTCTCTCTTTCATCTCACTTTCCAAATCGGCTATTTTGACCTAGAATTTTTCATTCTCCAGTCATTCTCCTGCTTTTCACCGCTCTCTGAATTACCCTGCAAGTCTTGTAGTAATCAGGCAGAGTATGATTAGCTATTGCTGTTAGTTCGTTCGTCAGTTGGACTTCCCTCAATTTTGAATACATTTTTCGGAAGGAAGGGATTGTTGGAGAGTTCCAATGCTCAGCTAAGGCTAAGGTCAGACGAAAGCAGTTTTAACGTGCGTTTAGCTGCACGAAATCACGCCCGTGCTAGCAGCAAATGACGTCCAATGCTGGGGAACATACGACGAACGGCCGCACGAAAGTTCGTCCGCGCAACGCAAGTGGCAAACGAACACATTTTTTCGAGAGCGTCAAACCGCTAGTACTGACGTACAGAGTGCGCTGCGTCCGCATAGCGGCGTGTTTGCTGGATTGGGAGACGTCAGACGCTGCACACGTCCGGCTAACATAACGTCCAGACACAAAAAGTGTTTTATTGATAATCCGTACAAAATCACGGACGGAAATGCGCATCGTATGACCGCTATCGCGTATTCCGGGAAAAAATGCGTCCATTCGTTCGAACGCACTTTTTCACGGACAACGCGAAAAATGCGTTAGTCTGACCCTAGCCTAAGACTCTACGAGCTGCAAGCGTAATTTTTGGCAATCCATTTTTTTTCAAACATATTTTAATATTTTCTATTTCGTTGTTTTTTTTTTCAGTTTTACAGAGCGAGGTGACACCCTGTGTAATAAATAAATAAATAAATAACATTTAAAAAATGATTTTTTTTTAATTAGCAATATATTTTGTGCCCCCCCTAAAGAAACAAAATGTGAAGTATCTCCCCCAATTGCTGCTCGTTCTGTGCCTGCAGGCTGCTTAGATATAAATCCGGCCCTGCGCACGGGATGGTCCCTTATAACACGGGGACGCGTCTCTGAATGAAACGTTATTCTTAGCAGCGCCCGCTCCTCGGCTTCTTGCAGTTTCATTTCCTGTCTGGTCGCCGCATTCTCTCACACGCGCCATTAGCGAGGTCATTTCCTGTGCACGACTTTAGCTATAGCTTAATCTGCCATTTGGCCAAAAACCTGAACGGTGACAGAAAACCTCACTTAAAATAAAGCGTCTCTGAGTTATCACATCAATACGTTATATTTTTGTTCAGTTCTTCAGGCGTTTTCACACTTTTTCACATACACTTTTTTTTGTTGTTGACATTTCATAGCTATTACTTCTTGTGCTTCATCAGGAGGACCACAATCCAGGGTGATGTTACATCAGCTCATAATACAATGCGTGTTTTATATATATATATATATAATCTATCTATATCAGTGGCGTCACTAGGGTTGGTGTCACCCGGTGCGGTAACTTATGCTGTCCCCCCCCCGAGTTTTACGGATTTTTTTTAACTACTCTTACTCCTAAATCAGTACTCCCATATAACACTGAATGCTCATACACACAGCGCACATTACTGTGAGGTTTATTGCTGTGGAGCTCTCTCATATGTTCACACACAAATTTTTGCCAACTGCCAGCAAGTGCGGTGCCTGTGCGAGGGCAGTGAAAGCACACATGGATATATATATTGCCCCCAGCAGCTCTGGATATATTGCCCCCAGCAGCTCACCCATGGATATATAGTGCCCCCAGCTCACATATGGATATATTGCCCCAGCTCACAATTATATATTGCCCCCAGCATCTCACCCATGGATATATATTGCCCCAGCTTACATATGGATATATTGCGCCTCAGCTCACCTATGGATATATTGCCCCAGACCAGCTCACACATGGATATATTGCCCCAGACCAGCTCACACATGGATATATTGTTCCAGACCAGCTCACACATGGAAATATTGCCCAAGACCAGCTCACACATGGATATATTGCCCCCAGGCCAGCTCACACATGGATATTGCCCCAGCTCTCATGGATATTGCCCCAGCTCTCATGGATATTGCCCCCAGCACACATGGATACTGCCCCAGCTCACATGGATATGCTCCAACTCTCATGGATATGCCCCAGCAGCTCTCATGGATATGCCCCAGCTCTCATGGATATGCCCCAGGAGCTCTCATGGATATGCCCCAGCAGCTCTCATGGATATTGCCCCCAGCTCATGGATATTGCCCCCAGCTCAAGGATATGCCCCAGCAGCTCTCATGGATATTGCCCCCAGCTCATGGATATGCCCCAGCAGCTCTCATGGATATTGCCCCCAGCTCATGGATATGCCCCAGCAGCTCTCATGGATATTGCCCCCAGCTCATGGATATGCCCCAGCAGCTCTAATAGATATTGCCCCCAGCTCATGGATATGCCCCAGCAGCTCTAATAGATATTGCCCCCAGCTCATGGATATGCCCCAGCAACTCTCATGGATATGCCTCAGCAGCTCTCATGGATATGCCCCAGCTCCTCTCATGGATATGCCCCAGCTCCTCTCATGGATATTGCCCCAGCTCCTCTCATGGATATGCCCCAGCAGCTCTCATGGATACTGCCCCCAGGCCCCAGCTCACCTCCTTGCTCCTGCTGCCGCCGCGTGTTCGGCTCTCTCTGAGCGTCCGGCGGCATGGAGCTTGGGCGCCACGCGCTGGGGGAGCCATGTGACCAGCAGTGATCTCGCGAGAACCTTGCGACGCCACTGATCTATATATATATATATATATATATAGATCACTCCGCTATATAAATGCACGACAAATGCTCTTTTGCAGTCTGATATGTATATATAATTATTATTATCATTTATATAGCGCCAACAGTTTCCGCAGCGCTTTACAATAATCAAAGAGAACGAGATAAGTGGACATATGATGGAAACAACAGGTGTAGAGGACCCTGCTCATAGGAGTTTACAATCTATATATATATACTGTATATGTTACGGTTAAAGCCCGAAGTGCGGTTAATCCTAGGATTACCTGGGTAATCCTGACATTATCCAGGCGTCACTAGCAAACGTCCGAAGTGAAATTAAATTTCAGACTTTACTTGGGTAATCTGCAAAGTATACAGAGGCCTCTGGGTACTCCGGTTTCCTGCTCTGTTTTACCCGGGTAATTCGCACATTACCCTAGTGTTGCTGGATAAAGTGTGATGTGCAACGAAACATCGCACTTTATCCGGGTAATCTGCAAAGTATCCTAACACCTCTGGGTTCTCCGGTTTTCTAGGGTTTTCAGCAGGTTACAGGTGACTGAATTGCGAGGATTACCCGGGTAAAGCTGCAAACTGTTACCTGACTGATAACAAAATAGTGTTTTATGTTATTTTTAATGAAATTGTATCCACAGTCACAAACCGCACTAAATAACCGTCATGTGACTCTGTGCATTAATTGTCTGAATATTAATTTATGAAGATAAAGATATTATATAAAGAGTAACCTGATGGTTATTATTTTTTATAAATGATATATAAGCACATATAACACATAATAAAGATCACATTCATATAAGAAACATTTCCTGTTACTCTGTATATTCATTATATCCGCAATACATTTTAATGTTTGTCTTTTGCCATTTTCATTGATAATATCCAGAGATAAGAGAAAAATTCACTGCTACCCAAGCGGGGGTTGGATGCTCTGCAGATTACCCAGGTGAAGCTGTGGATAGTCCTCAGATTACCAGGTGAAGCTGTGGATAGTCCTCAGATTACCCGGGTGAAGCTGTGGATAGTCCTCAGATTACCCATGTGAAGCTGTGGATAGTCCTCAGATTACCCAGGTGAAGCTGTGTGTGGATAGTCCTCAGATTACCCGGGTGAAGCTGTGGATAGTCCTCAGATTACCCAGGTGAAGCTGCGGATAGTCCTCAGATAACCCGGGTGAAGCTGTGGATAGTCCTCAGATTACCCAGGTGAAGCTGTGGATAGTCCTCAGATTACCCGGGTGAAGCTGTGGATAGTCCTCAGATTACCTGGGTGAAGCTGTGGATAGTCCTCAGATTACCCGAGTGAAGCTGTGGATAGTCCTCAGATTACCCGGGTGAAGCTGTGGATAGTCCTCAGATTACCATGTGAAGCTGTGGATAGTCCTCAGATTACCCGGTGAAGCTGTGGATAGTCCTCAGATTACCCGGGTGAAGCTGCGGATAGTCCTCAGATTACCCGGGTGAAGCTGTGGATAGTCCTCAGATTACCCAGGTGAAGCTGTGTGGATAGTCCTCAGATTACCCAGGTGAAGCTGTGGATAGTCCTCAGATTACCCGGGTGAAGCTGTGGATAGTCCTCAGATTACCTGGGTGAAGCTGTGGATAGTCTTCAGATTACCGAGTGAAGCTGTGGATAGTCTTCAGATTACAGAGTGAAGCTGTGGATAGTCCTCAGATTACCCGAGTGAAGCTGTGGATAGTCCTCAGATTACCTGGGTGAAGCTGTGGAGAGTCCTCAGATTACCCGAGTGAAGCTGTGGATAGTCTTCAGATTACCCGAGTGAAGCTATGGATAGTCCTCAGATTACCCGGGTGAAGCTGTGGATAGTCCTCAGATTACCCGAGTGAAGCTGTGGATAGTCCTCAGATTACCCGGGTGAAGCTGTGGAGAGTCCTCAGATTACCCGGGTGAAGCTGTGGATAGTCCTCAGATTACCCGGGTGAAGCTTCACACTTGCACATTATCCGGGTAAAGTGCGCATTTTTCAGCTCTTCCAGACTGTTACCCAAGGGCAGTTGGTTGGTCCTAAAATTACCCGGGTAAAGCCCGAAATTTTCATTTTTTTGCAGTTTTACCCAGCGGTTTTGGGTAATGTCTGGATTACCCGGGTAATCCTAGGATTAACCGTGCTTCAGGCTTTACCCGTAACATATATATGAAAGCAAAAAAGCGTTTGTCGTTTATCTGCATTTTTTGTATCTATATGAGTGGCTGTGAGTGACCTGTTGCATAAACCTGACCTTTGCTAAAAAGCCATCTAGTATGTCCTGGCACTGGCAAGAAGGTTATGTGTTAAAACAGACCCAGGATGCAAAACAAAAAGAGAAATTGATGACATCATTTGCATGTCCTACCCAGAGTTCCTTGCTGCACAGGGGGAATGTAACACAGGAGCTCTTTGAAGCAGCTCTTTGAATCGCTGCAATGTCTAAATATACTCTGCAACTATAAATTATTATTTGGTGTGTGGAGGCTTTTCATCTCATTTTTTGTCCTCTACCACAATTTAAATGAATATTGATTTTTCCATAGGGGTAAAGCATCAAACTGCATTTGGTCACAGCCTATCTCCTGCTGATGAGGGCATAATAAGCTCAAAACTGGTGTACAGGAGCGTCTGTGATGTGTGACTTCAGCAATAATAAACTTTATTATATATAAATACGAAAAAATTCCAAATGCGCGACAAACGCTTTTTTGCAGTGAGATTAATGTAGCTAATTTATTGAATATTAATGTGATGACTTTATTATGCAATAAATTAGCTATATTATTGCACTGCAAAAAAGTCTTCATTGTGCATCTGAATTTTTTGGACATATACATAAATTAGCAGCTAGCTCAGCACCGAAGCAAGTTAATTATTTTTGCTATATGTGTGGACATGTATGTGTGTGTGTGTATATACAGTTGTGTTCAAAATTATTCAACCCCCAATGCTGTAAAGGGTTTTAGGGAATTTAGTGTACATTTGTAATTGTATTCAGAATGAAATCCTACAAGGACTTTTTAAAGAACCATATGCAACTAAAATGACATCAATTGGTTTTGTAATACAGTAGTAAAGAGGTGATTACTCTTCACAGGAAGGGCAATGGCTATAAGAAGATTGCAAAGATGTTAAACATACCAAGAGAGACCATAGGAAGCATCATTCGCAAATTCAAGGCAAAGGGCACTGTTGAAACGCTACCTGGTCGTGGCAGAAAGAAGATGCTGACTTCGACTGCTGTGCGCTACCTGAAGCGTAGAGTGGAGAAAAGTCCCCGTGTGACTGCTGAGGAACTGAGAAAAGATTTGTCAGATGTGGGTACTGAAGTTTCAGCTCAGACAATACGGCGCACACTGCGTAATGAAGGCCTCCATGCCAGAACTCCCAGGCGCACCCCCTTGCTGTCTCCAAAGAATAAGAAGAGTCGACTGCAGTATGCCAAAAGTCATGTGGACAAACCACAGAAGTTTTGGGATAGTGTTCTGTGGACTGATGAAACAAAATTAGAACTGTTTGGGCCCATGGATCAACGCTATGTTTGGAGGAGGAAGAACAAGGCCTATGAAGAAAAGAACACCTTGCCTACTGTGAAGCATGGCGGGGGGTCAATCATGCTTTGGGGCTGTTTTGCTTCTGCAGGTACAGGGAAGCTTCAGCGTGTGCAAGGTACCATGAATTCTCTTCAGTACCAGGAGATATTGGATGACAATGTGATGCTGTCCGTCACAAACCTGAGGCTTGGGAGATGTTGGACCTTTCAACAGGACAATGATCCCAAGCATACCTCCAAGTCCACTAGAGCATGGTTGCAGATTAAAGGCTGGAACATTTTGGAGTGGCCATCGCCAGTCACCTGACTTAAATCCGATTGAGAACCTCTGGTGGGACTTAAAGAAAGCAGTTGCAGTGCGCAAGCCTAAGAATGTGACTGAACTGGAGGCTTTTGCCCATGACGAATGGGCGAAGATACCCGTAGATCGCTGCAAGACACTTGTGTCAAGCTATGCTTCACGTTTAAAAGCTGTTATAACTGTAAAAGGATGTTGTACTAAGTACTAAGATTGAATGTCACTTGGGGGTTGAATAAAACTGATAATGATGTGAGCACAGAAAAGACATTTGTGGTTATTTCATTATAAATGTTATGTTATATTTGTCTGACCTACACGTGCCTCTTTGATTTAATTGTAAGCAAGATGACTGAATGATCAAAATCAATGTCAAACTGGCCAAAACACTCAATTTCAGTGGGGGTTGAATAATTTTGAACACAACTGTATATATAGTGCTATCAATATATACAGTATATTATCTGTAAACAACAATAAATATGCTTGTTTTATTAGTTTTTTGTTGCTGTTCCTCATTTCTAACACAGCACAGGTTATTATTGGACTTGTAGGCGGCCACACATTACCTCCACCCTCGTGGTGCACAGTGTATTCTAATGAGTCCCAGAAGACGGAGTGATGGGATTTATGAGCATCATAATGCCGTTATAGTTAAAGGGACGCTCTACTCATCCTGACCGCTTTATTGTTTTAAAGTGGTCAGGATGTGGATTGCCTCCACTTCCCCCTGTCCCGAATTGGCAGAATTGCTAGGTGAAGCGGAGGAGTTTCCTCCACTCCACCCAGCGTCACCAGCAGCCAGGATTCTGAATTTCCCGGCGATGGTCACCAGATTGGTCGCTAGTGATGTCACATACAGAGCAGCCGACGTCACCCTCTGAGACCAATCGCTGTAGTGAGCGTTCCCAGAGAGGCAGCCGATGGATCAGATCTGTGCATGCGCGTGCAGCTACGATCCTTCGCTCTGCGCAGGCGCTACGCAACTTGTGTGTGAGTCCTGTAGCGCTGCGCAATTTGCAGTTCCTACGCTACGCAAGTGGCATAGGAGCACAAACTGCGCAGAAAAGTTTCAGGGACTTCGGTTCGGGAGTCCCGTAAGCCGAAGAGGAGGAGCAGCGTGCGGCGAGGGATTAAAGGTGAGTAAAATCACCCCCCCAAAACAATAAGCAGGATCTGCCCAATTATTTAAGGTGCAAATAAAGAGGGATAAATACAGGGTTGTTCAGCAGAACCAGTGTTGCAACTCTGACAAACTCACAGCAGAAGGAGAAGCTTCCGATGGATCTTCGCCCGTGTCAGCATCTTTGACAAACACCGGCATCTGCTGAATCACTCCCGTTGTGTTCCAGTCCATCGTAACACTTTTATAAATATTCTTATTTATTGTATGAAATGATATTCTACGCAATATTTCTATTTTCTTTTTCTTCTCAGTATGTTCATTTATTGTCAGCATATTCCTCCGATTGTATGTCTGTGTCGCCGTCTCACATCACATTGCTACCAGTATACTGGGTTGTGGGAGAAGAAAGACCAGAAGACAGCTCCCCTGTGGTTGTGTTTTTTTTAAAAAAAAAAAATGTGTATTGAGAAAAACAAATTGGTCTTATAAATGGTTATATATATATATATACACATACATAGGCCGTGTTAGTCCAGATGCCAAAATCACGAGTATAGCAATACCTTTTTTATTGGACTAACATTACATTTAAAAGACAAGCTTTCGAAAGTATTCCTCTCTACCTCAGGTCTGGATGCATACTGATCAGTTCCTAGAATTGAACATTAGGACATAAGGGTCACATGGGTGGGGGTAGTGGATGTCGTAAAAAGTGAGGTCAAATGGTATGCTCAAAATAGGAAAATAAACTCAGAGATAAGATCATACAACCTATAATGAAGAAAGGAAAAAGAAAAAAAAAAGTGAATGCTGAAAAAGACGTGAAAAAAAAGGAAACCAAGAAGAAACAAAAGATCAGCAATAATTAGAATGTTATGTGACGTTATGATAACCTAGAATCGACATTGAGTCCAGAATTTATAGTGTTAAAATATGTGATCAATTTCATTTCATATGTTTTGCGATCACGGTCGTCTGTACATACATATACATGCATGGGTAAAGTCCTGATAAAGTAAGGGCACTATTCGCTTGTGAACGGTAACGGTATTGGTTTGGATGAGTAAGTGTTAATGTCAGGATAAGTGACTTTAACGCATGCTTCCCATATTACCTTCCTGACTCTAAACCCGTATGAAATTCGTTAGCGCATTAGTTTCTACGCGAGCTTAATATACTTAACATGGGGAGCGCAAAGTGTAGGATGCGCAATCAGTAACTAGCGTTAGGATAAGTAAGGTATTACAGAGTTCTGGCGCTGATTACCGCACCATTAGACTAAACAAAATTTTAGCAACTCCTAGAGGCTGGTGCTAAGTGATTGCGCTTTTGCAAAATTATTTAACACCCCCTAAACTACCCAATAAATCCCATACTTGCCTCTCATCCCACGGCGAGAACGGTGGCCCGATCCACTGTTTCTTGTCGCCGGGAGCAGAGTGAGACTGAAAAAAATAGTTCCCAGTCTCCTGCAATCCCGCCGCAGAGTGATAGCGATCAGGGCTCGCGGCCCGGCAGCGCAACCCTCCATGGAGTTCTATGGACTCCAGAAGGTGATACACGCGGCTGCATGGAACTACCGTGAGTATTCCAGTGATTACCACTGCGTTTCGGGGCAAGGTGCCGAATTAGCGCCTGCCCTGGAATTTCCTGCTACAATGGGGACGCTACGGGGAAAGCTGCAGGGAACTCACCAAGATTTCTGTTTCCCAATGAGCAATTATCTCACACTTTACACAAACACACTCTAAGATCTGAGAATATATATATATATAGTCACATCCGCTTTCCTTTCAGCGAGTAGAAAATATTACTTCTGTTTAGCAGCTGACTCTCCAGGCAACAAAAACATAGCGTTTTCTAACATGCGAAATGCGGAGTCATTGCGGATGTATAACATTTATTTTGCTCATAATCTATTTTTGCTGGACAGGCAGGGCCGCCATCAGGGCATTACGCCCAATACTGCCGTAAGGGGCCCGGGCCCGGTGGGGGCCCGGGCCGCCGGGTCCCGAGGGGAGGATCCCGGGCCCCCGACGGCAGCGGCGTCGCCCTTTAACAGCTCCGGTATCGGACTCGATGAGTCCGAATCCGGAGCTGTGTCCCTGCTGCTGCTGCAGAGCCGGAGGAGACTGAGACACTGTGTCTCCTCTGGCTCCTGGCAGCTTCACTTCCTGGCTGGGCGGGGCCAAGCAGTGTGTGAGGGGCCTCCCAAGCACGTTGCTTTGGCTCCGCCCCTCCACTCAGTGAAGCTGCGCGCCGGAGCTGGAGGGACCAAGGAAGAAGACAGAAGAAAAGAAGAGAAGAAGATTGAAGAAAAGGTGAAGAAAAGAAGAGCAGAAGAAAAGAAGATAGAAGACAGCGAGTGTGAGCCAGGGCCCAGCCCCAAGACCCAACCCAGGCCCAGACCCTATGGCCCAGACCCCTAGGCCCAAACCCATGGCCCAGACCCCTAGGCCCAGACCCCAAGGCCCAGGGTCCAGACCCCTAGGCCCAGGGCCCAGACCCCAAGACCCAGACCCTATGGCCCAAACCATGGCCCAGACCCAAGGCCAGGACCCTAGGGCCCAGGGCCCAGACCCTTAGGCCCAGACCCCTAGGCCCAGACCCCTAGGCCCAGACCCTAGGGCCCAGGGTCCAGACCCCTAGGCCCAGACCCAAGGCCCAGACCCAGGGCCCAGACCCCTAGGCCCAGGGTCCAGACCCCTAGGCCCAGGGCCAAGGCCCAGACCAGGGCAAATGCCCAGGGCCCAGACCCCAAGACCCAAACCCAGGCCCAGACCCTATGGCCCAGGCCCAGGGCAAAGGCCCAGGGCCCAGACCCAGGGTCCAAGACCCCTAGGCCCAAACCCATGGCCCAGACCCCAAGCCCAGGACCCAGGGTCCAGACCCCTAGGCCCAGGGCCCAGACCCCAAGACCCAGACCCTATGGCCCAAACCCATGGCCCAGACCCCAAGGCCCAGACCCTAGGGCCCAGGGCCCAGACCCTTAGGCCCAGACCCCTAGGCCCAGACCCCCTAGGCCCAGACCCTAGGGCCCAGGGTCCAGACCCCTAGGCCCAGACCCAAGGCCCAGACCCAGGGCCCAGACCCTAGGGCCAGGGTCCAGACCCCTAGGCCCAGGGCCAAGGCCCAGACCAGGGCAAATGCCCAGGGCCCAGACCCCAAGACCCAAACCCAGGGCCCAGACCCTATGGCCCAGGCCCAGGGCAAAGGCCCAGGGCCCAGACCCAGGGTCCAGACCCCTAGGCCCAAACCCATGGCCCAGACCCCAAGGCCCAGGACCAGACCCCAGGGCCCAGACCCCCTAGACCCAAACCCAGGGCCCAGACCCAAGGCCCAGACCAGGGCCCAGACCCCTAAGCCCAGACCCCAAGGCCCAGGACCCAGACCCCAAGGCCCAAACCCAGGGCCCAGACCCCAAGGCCCAGGACCCAGACCCAAGGCCCAGACCCCCTAGGCCCAAACCCAGGGCCCAGACCCCTAGGCCCAAACCCCAGACCCTGGGCCCAGACCCCCTAGCCCAAACCCAGGGCCCAGACCCCAAGGCCCAGACCCAGGGCCCAGACCCAAGGGCCCAGACCCAAGGCCCAAACCCAGGGCTCAGGCCCTAAGACCCAGACCCCTAGGCCAAACCCAGGGCCCAGACCCCAAGGCCCAGACCCAGGGCCCAGACCCCCTAGGCCCAGACCCTAGGGCCCAGACCCCCTAGGCCCAGACCCTAGGGCCCAGACCCTAGGCCCAAACCCAGGGCCAGACCCCAAGGCCCAGGCACTAGGGCCCAGACCCCAAGGCCCAGACCCCTAGGCCCAAACCCAGGGCCCAGACCCCTAGGCCCAAACCCAGGACCCAAGGCCCAGACCCCCTAGGCCCAGACCCCCTAGCCCAGACCCAGGGCCCAGACCCTAGGCCCAAACCCAGGGCCCAGACCCCAAAGCCCAATACAGACCCAGGGCCCAGACCCCAAACCCAGGGCCCAGACCCCAAATACAGACCCAGGGCCCAGACCTAGGGTCCAGACCCCATACCCAGGGCCAGACCCAGGGCCCAGACCCTAGGGCCCAGACCCTAGGACCCAGACCCCAGAGACCAGGGCCCAGGCTAGACCCCAGGGACCAGACCCCAGGGACCAGACCTCAGGGACCAGACCCCAGGGCCCAGACCCAGGGCCCAGACCCAGGGCCCAGACCCCAAGGCCCAGACCCCAAGGCCCAGACCCTAGGACCCAGACCCAAGGCCCAGAGACCAGGGCCCAGGTTAGACCCCAGGGACCAGACCCCAAGGTCCAGTCCCAGGGACCAGACCCCAGGGCCCAGGCCCAGACCCAGACCCAAAGGCCATCATACACAGCCCATTTCTGTGAGATTTATTGCTGTGGATTCTGTGATATGTTCAGACACACCGCTCATTACTGTGAGTTTTATTGCTGTGGATACTGTGATAAGCTAATACACACTGCACATTACTGGGAGTTTTATTGCTGTGGTGCTATGTTATGTCTTTTTTTTTTTTGAAGGGGAGAAAAGCTCTTAGAGGTTGAGGGGGGCCCTGGGGGGCCCATCGTGAGGTTTAGTAAGGGGCCCCATCATTTCTGATGGCTGCCCTGTGGACAGGTATAACATACCAGTACTGACGCATTTCACACTCATACAACGTATGACATTGACACATAATACATGCTATTTTTCAGGCTGACAGAACTGTTTTTGCTTTCCTGAACACACACACACAGCAACCATCTACCATCATCCTCAGCCCCAGAGCCTGCATTTTAACTCTGAACCTAAGCAACCATCTACCATCATCCTCAGCCCCGGAGAACTTCGACAGGGCTGAGCGATCGCGCTTTGCAGCGCTGGGGGGGGGGCAGGCGGGCGTCGAGTGGACCCCGGTGCGTTAGCGTTTTCTTTAACGCACGTACTGTGCGTTAAAGAAAACGTCTCGTGTGCACCCGGCCTAACTATCAATTTGTTTCCCCATCCCCTCACCGTGTCGTAAATGCCTGGCGCCAGCATATTCCATAGCGCTTTTCAATGAGGCATCACATACATGAGACACACATGCTAAGTGAGGAACAGGCGACCCTGCCCGCAGGATAGCTGTCCAGTTAATACAGCACTTTAACCAAGTCGAACTGAAGCACCGAAAATCTGGCCATGTCGGTGCAGTTCGGCGTTATGTGAATAGATTCACTGCCGCTGAAGATCACCAAATTGCAGCGATCTGAGGCGCATTGCACCGTATTTTGCTGGCAATTCAAATATTCAGAATACCTGCATTGCCGGTGAAATTCAACGTTCGGTGCAATTCGTCCCCACAGTCTACTAAATCGTTACCACAAGCTAATTTTTTTTCTCCTCCTGATACCAGCGGTGCTCCGTAGTGTCCGGATTGGGTATGCAGAGAAGGTGGCAACCCTACATTAACCCCTGCCGTACATTCACACCCATAAATCCCAGGCGACCTTCAATACCCATTAACCACTGTCAGCCATCCACACCCATTAACCACTGCCATAAATGCACACGCATTATTCCTGAGACAACCTTCAACACTCATTGCCCCCAGCCAGCCATCCACACCTATTAACATCTGCCATACACATAAATCCGTGAATTGCAGGCAACTTTCAACATCCAGTATCCCATCCATCCACACCTTTTACCCCTGGCAGCCATCCACACCCATTAACCTCTGTCATATATGCACTCCTATTAACCCCTGATAGCCATCCTCACCTATTATCACCTGTCATATATCCACATACTTGAAGCCCTGACATACAGTCAGGTCCAGAAATATTGGGACATGGACACAATTGTAACATCTTTGGCTCTATACACCACCACAATGGAGTTGGAATGAAACAAACACAATGTGCTTTAACTGCAGACTGTCAGCTTTAATTTGAGGGTATGTACATCCAACTCCATCTAGCAGACTCCAACTCCTGAGGCCTGTTCAATACCTCAGCAGCTGCTGAATTGCTGCAGCGCAGCAATTCAGTTTGCTGCAGCAGTGTCGTTGAACCCTTTGGATGCGAATTTTGAATCCAAAATGGCCGACGATTTCTTAATGAAAAATTCAGATTGTTTTTCGGATCACTCGGACAAAATATAATAAAGAGAAGCAGTCAGCACAATTCCGTTTTGTACACACACACCACAAAATGATAGTTTTTAATGAATAAACGTTATGTTTACTTCTGAAACAATATATAAATTGAACTGTAATATATGTCTATGTGCAGGGGGAAATAATAAATAAATATTTTGTGCTTTGGTGAAAAAGAACCTCAAAATTTACATTGCTGTACGGAATTATTACTTGCTTCGAGGCGGCGGCCATCTTGCTGTACGGCATTGTTACTTGCTTCATGGCGGCAGCCATCTTTAATACGTCACACTCAGCATCTTCTCGGGTCGCTGCAAGTGCTAGGTTAGCACTGCTGAGCGCTGAGCGGTTGAACGGCGTTCAATGGCAAGTTGCTAACTTAGCACTTGCAGCGGCTGAGGTATTGAACAGGCCTCTAGCCTCGAGCTCAGCTTCATTGCATTTATCGTTTCTCTTGTTGCTGCAGCTGGAGCCTCCATTATTTCCCCCCCAGTATTGCTCAGCTCACTGACAGAAGTGAAAAAAGATGGCCGACAATTCACAGTAATTTCTAGCAGTTACCAAGACAACAAACAACAAGGTATTTGCAAGGATTTTGCTATCAGATGTAAATAATGATTTATCTACTCAAATTATTTGCTGCGACATGTAAATTGCAAAGTCCATGGATCATCTTGAGGTAATTTAACAAGTGAGCAAAACACAAATTGCTCAGGTTTTGCTACAAGATGTAAATAGGGCCGGTGGTGATTTACTGTGAAAGCCTGTTCTGTACTTCAGCATTTATATAGTGCAAAATTATAATTTAAAAAAAAGATATAACCAGACACGTAGGCAGAGATAAACTCTGGCCCCCCCCTGATGTTTCTGAACTACAACTCCCATGATTCCCTGGGTCAAGATCCTAACACCATCTATTGCATTCAAAGCATTCTGGGACTTGTAGGCAAAAACATCTGGGGGGCCTTGAGTTTGAGACCCCTGATCTATAGAAATATACAGATAAGACCACTAGAGACAGACATGCAGACAGTTAATAGGGATGTGCGTTTCGATTCGGACCGATTCCTTTTTTTTTTTTACGAATCGATCCGATTTGGTGCTTCGGATTCAGACGATTTTACGAATTGGATCGGATCCGAAACAAAATTATTTTGTTATTTCGTATGATCGAGAAATGTGTAAAATCACAAGTCATTTTCGTTACATTCGTGATTTCGGTTCCATTTCGGACATCGTATTTTTCAGTTCCATTGCTGATTCCGTATTGTTTCGATCAATTCGATATTTACTCGATATCCATTTGATAGTTCATTTCGAAATTGATGGTTGCAGCATATGAATCCGCACACTGCGGGGAAGCGCCTCTCTGCGGTATAATTAATGCAGCATATGAATCCGCACACTGCGGGGAAGCGCCTCTCTGCGGTATAATTAATGCAGCATATGAATCCACACACTGCGGGGAAGCGCCTCTCTGCGGTATAATTAATGCAGCATATGAATCCGCACACTGCGGGGAAGCGCCTCTCTGCGGTATAATTAATGCAGCATATGAATCCACACACTGCGGGGAAGCGCCTCTCTGCGGTATAATTAATGCAGCATATGAATCCGCACACTGCTGGGAAGCGCCTCTCTGCGGTATAATTAATGCAGCATATGAATCCACACACTGCTGGGAAGCGCCTCTCTGCGGTATAATTAATGCAGCATATGAATCCACACACTGCTGGGAAGCACCTCTCTGCGGTATAATTAATGCAGCATATGAATCCACACACTGCTGGGAAGCACCTCTCTGCGGTATAATTAATGCAGCATATGAATCCACACACTGCTGGGAAGCACCTCTCTGCGGTATAATTAATGCAGCATATGAATCCACACTGCTGGGAAGCACCTCTCTGCGGTATAATTAATGCAGCATATGAATCCACACACTGCTGGGAAGCACCTCTCTGCAGTATAATTAATGCAGCATATGAATCCACACACTGCTGGGAAGCACCTCTCTGCGGTATAATTAATGCAGCATATGAATCCACACACTGCTGGGAAGCGCCTCTCTGCAGTATAATTAATGCAGCATATGAATCCGCACACTGCTGGGAAGCGCCTCTCTGCGGTATAATTAATGCAGCATATGAATCCACACACTGCTGGGAAGCGCCTATCTGCGGTATAATTAAAGCAGCATAGAATCCACACACTGCTGGGAAGCTCCTCTCTGCGGTATAATTAATGCAGCATATGAATCCACACACTGCTGGGAAGCGCCTCTCTGCAGTATAATTAATGCAGCATATGAATCCACACACTGCTGGGAAGCGCCTCTCTGCGGTATAATTAATGCAGCATATGAATCCACACACTGCTGGGAAGCGCCTCTCTGCGGTATAATTAATGCAGCATATGAATCCACACACTGCTGGGAAGCGCCTCTCTGCGGTATAATTAATGCAGCATATGAATCCACACACTGCTGGGAAGCGCCTCTCTGCGGTATAATTAATGCAGCATATGAATCCACGCACTGCTGGGAAGCGCCTCTCTGCGGTATAATTAATGCAGCATATGAATCCACGCACTGCTGGGAAGCTCCTCTCTGCGGTATAATTAATGCAGCATATGAATCCACGCACTGCTGGGAAGCTCCTCTCTGCGGTATAATTAATGCTGCATATGAATCCACACACTGCGGGGAAGCACCTCTCTGCAGTATAATTAATGCAGCATATGAATCCACACACTGCTGGGAAGCGCCTCTCTGCAGTATAATTAATGCAGCATATGAATCCACACACTGTGGGGAAGCGCCTCTCTGCAGTATAATTAATGCAGCATATGAATCCACACACTGCTGGGAAGCACCTCTCTGCGGTATAATTAATGCAGCATATGAATCCACACACTGCTGGAAGCACCTCTCTGCAGTATAATTAATGCAGCATATGAATCCACACTGCTGGGAAGCGCCTCTCTGCAGTATAATTATGCAGCATATGAATCCACACACTGCTGGGAAGCGCCTCTCTGCAGTATAATTAATGCAGCATATGAATCCACACACTGCTGGGAAGCGCCTCTCTGCAGTATAATTAATGCAGCATATGAATCCACACACTGCTGGGCATCACCTCTACAGTACAATAAATGCAGCACATGAATCCGCACACTGCAGGGCAGCACCTCTACAGTATAATTAATGCAGCATATGAATCCATTACCGTTAAGTCAAAACAGACACTTTGAAACGAGGAGAACAGACGATCCGAAAAGATCAAAAATTTCTGATTTAACAAAAAAGTCAATACGAAAAACGAGCCGAAACGAAATGAGCCAAAAAGAAAAAAAAAATTATCGGCCAAAACGATCCGAAACGAATTGCGAAAAAAATAATATCGGTGCACATCCCTAACAGTTAAGAGATCAATATCTAGACAACTATATAGCTAATATTAGCTGTATCATTTATCTATCTAAATGATACCCATGAAAGAGATGTATATATTATAGATAATTATATCTATGTTTCCATATGTACGGTCTTCAGAGCTGATCGAGTAGATTAGCCCTCGATGAGATATCATCTGCCATCATGGCTCTGTGATAGTTTAATTGCTGAGATAAGAAATACTATTTGCAGTTATATTTAAGAATTTTGAATAAAAAAAGAAATTGTATAATTTCGAGATACTTTAGAGTGACATGTGGAATTAGCCATCTCTTTGATGCCAGATTCTCCCAGATCGCTCATAATGAGGGTTAAGAAGACCGCACAATAAATAAAAAGAAGTGAATCATGCAAAAGACGTGTAAGAAGCACTCAATAGCTAGCAGTTCATTATCTGTCAGTGAACATGATTGCATTGAAAGAAGGATGCGCTCGCAATGCCTATTGAAATGTGTGACAGTCAGAGTGAAGTGCAGCTGAGAGTGGGTTCCGTGCAGCTCCCACACACTGCAAAGATCATTGAAAGGAGAGGGAATGACTTGTTTTGTTGAAGGTGCACTGTATTTGTGCTTGTAAAATAAATACAAAACTGGAGAAAACTTAGAGATTTCACAAGAACTTTCTGAGTTCAGTTGAGCAAAGTCTGTGAGCTCTGAGGTGAATGCGGAGCTTTGCAGCTCTCTTTTGATTTCACTTATCTATTTTCCACGCTGGATGCATGGCGTGATGTCACAGGACAGGGGTGCATTTATACTTAGGGCTTGCCAAAGCGCTCTAGATTCTGCCACCACCTTCACTCGATATCAAAAAAATACAAACAAGAAATTAAGTGTCCTCCTTAAGACAAATCTTCATGACCTACAAGTTAGTTACGTTGCAAGTATGTATAAAGCGGCAACAAGTTCCGTAGCGCCGTACAATGGGTGAGACAGAACAACAAATATACATACACGTTAAACACTGTAACGACTGGGGGGGACCTGGCTAGACCTGGAACCAGTGGCGGAAGTACCAGGGTCGCAGCGGTCGCAGTTGCGACCGGGCCCTGGCATTCTGCCACTGGAGAGGGGCCCGGCGCCGCCCGCCAGATTCCGGCAATCAGCGCCGGAATCTGGGAGCCGCGCGCTGGCCGTCCCTCTCCCTGCGAGCGGCCACTGACATGCAGCTTGGCCGCTCACGTGGGATAGGAACCACCTGACCAGCGCTCGAGATCATCTCGCGAGACCTCTGCGCTGATCAGGTGGTTTCCGGCGAGCGGCCAAGACGCATGTTTCCAGCGGCCGCTCACCTCGGAGAAGAAGTTGCATCGCCGGCGGAGGTAAGAGCTGGGGGACGGGAACCCAAATACCCATGAGAGCTGGGGGCCCTTATACCCATGAGCTGGGGGGCATATCCATGAGCTGGGGGGAATTACCCATGTGAGAGTTGGGGGGCATATCCATGAGCTGTGGGTGCATATCCATGAGCTGCGGGGCATATCCATGAGCTGGGGGCATATCCATGAGCTGGGGGACATATCCATGAGCTGGGGGTGCATATCCATGAGCTGGGGGTGCATATCCATTAGCTGGGGGTGCATATCCATGAGCTGGGGGGGCATATCCATGAGCTGGGGGGCATATCCATGAGCTGGGGGCCATATCCATGAGCTGGGGGTGCATATCCATGAGCTGGGGGGCATATCCATGAGCTGGGGGTGCATATCCATGAGCTGGGGGGGCATATCCATGAGCTGGGGGGCATATCCATGAGCTGGGGGTGCATATCCATGAGCTGGGGGGCATATCCATGAGCTGGGGGTGCATATCCATGAGCTGGGGGGCATATCCATGAGCTGGGGGTGCATATCCATGAGCTGGGGGGCATATCCATGAGCTGGGGCAAATCCATGTGTGAGCTGGGGCAAATCCATGTGTGAGCTGGGGCATATCCATGTGTGAGCTGGGGCAAATCCATGTGTGCGCTGGGGCAAATCCATGTGTGAGCTGGGGCAATATCCATGTGTGAGCTGGGGCAAATCCATGTGTGAGCTGGGGCAAATCCATGAGCTGGGGCAGTATGAATATATATATATATATCGGGGGGATATACATGTGAGCTGGGGGCATTTTTATATGGTCTGTTCTTATTGGAAAGCGTCACATGACATTAAAGAAAAGTATCGGTACTCGGTATCGGTGAGTACTTTTAAAAAGTATCGGTACTCGTACTCGGTCTTAAAAAAGTGGTATCGGTGCATCCCTAGGCAATACTATCTTTGTTTTATTTTGCAGTGAAAAATAAGTAAAAATACATAGATTTTTTTTGGGGGGGGCCCTTCGTGGATTCTTGCACCAGGGCCCTCAGGTTTCTAGTTACGCCACTGCCTGGAACAGGAGGGTGTGAGCTCTATTGCAGTCCACAAACATGAACCGAGAACCAAAAGTAAATAAGGAATTTATTTACTAAAAAAAAAAATAATAACCAACGAGGAACCATAAAAAACAGACAGCAGGTTTACAGAACAAAATATACATGAAACCAGAAATCAGGGAACTCAGCAAAACCTAAGCAGAAGCCCAAATACTGAAAACAAAAGCAATACAGGATGGAAGGGTAAAATGGAACTCAACATGGGAAATACAAGAAATAGAGGAGACCAGGAGTCAGACAGGATAAAGCTAGGACACAATGAGGAAATAGCTTAACCACTTTGCTGCGGTGGACGTGCTCAGCGCGTCCAACCGCAGGTAGCGTTCCATGCGGTGGACGCGCTGAGCGCGTCCTCTCTTTGGGGCCAGCGTTCGGCTGGGTTCCGGCCGATCGCTGGCCCCCCCGGTGCGGGCTGACATCCTCGATGTCAGCCCAGCACCCGGAACTGCCGCCGGAGTAATTAGGTGTCATCGCGGGGGCGCGATGACACCTAATTTAGGCGCCCCCCGCATGTGCGAAGGAGGCGCCTGAAAGGGAGGGGGGGAGGTCCTTCGGACCTCTCTCCCTCCCGATCGGCGGCGTGCAGGGGGTTAATCCAGGCACCGTTTGGAAGGGCACAGCCTGCCCTTCCAAATGGTACCTGGCATTAACCCCATGGGGGCCGGATCATGAATCGGCTCCGAAAAGCGCCGGTTCGTGATCCTTTCCCGGAGCTGGCCGACATCTTGGATATCGGCCAAGCTTCGGGAATGCCCCCTGAGGACTGGCGTCATCGTGCATAGCACGATGACGCCAGTCCTGGAGTTAACCCCTAACTGCCACCAATGGTGGAGATAGGGGGTTCCAATGAACCCCCTATCTACTGATCCGTGGCAGTTAGGGGTTAATGTTTGGTATTGTTGGATCGGCCAGAGCATGGACATTCCAACAATACCAAACATGAGTATAAAAAAAAGTTTTAAAAAAAAATAAACAAGTTTTTTTTTTTTTGGTTTGTTAATACAGCAATATTGTTCCCATTTCAATTATAATGTGAACAATGATGCTGCACTAACGATTTTTGTATGCGATGCGTTTGTTAAAAATCACGTAATTTTCCCCAAAAAAAAATGTAACGAGACCCCATCTGTAATTTTTTTAACAAGCGCACCCATACAAAATATAACCGCAATTGCTCGCATCTTAAAATGTGAAAAAAAACACTTTACAAGTTGTAAATTATTGAAAATTCATATTTTATTGCATTTTTTGTTATAATATACAGGCAGGACATGACGTATACATATAATAATGACATATGATATTATGAATCTGCCGAGTCTGACGGAAAGAACGATATATAATATGTCTGGGTCATATACTAAAATAAGCCTTCAAAACACATTTAAACATGATGAGCAAAATCGGTAAAAATGAGCTCAGCACAGAGGCGGGAAAAGCCTCAGCAGCGAAAGGGTTAAACTGAGAGCACAGATAGGACTGATAATAACACCGAATGCAGAACAAACTAGACTAGACCATAATTCACTAGGAGGCTTGGAACAGAAAGAGTACCTAACACAATGAGCTCCAGAACAAATGAGGCAGCGTCCTTCTTTGGGCGCTGCCTGCTTTTAAGCACATGAGTTCATTAGCAATTCAGTCCAGGTGTGTATGTCCAGACTAGACGTCAGGAAGTGACTGAATGTCCAGAACTAAGGTGCATAGTACAAAGAAGCCAGAGGTGGCGCCAGATACACTTAAAGTCCAGAACTTCACTGGCAATGTCCACCTCAGCCAGAGCGTGCGCAGGACGTAACAAAAACACAGAACAGTAGGAGAGAGGACCCTATTCGAGAGCTTACAATCTAAGAGGAGGAGGTTGACACACTAGAAGAGGTTAAATATAGAGTATGTGAAGTAGTGGAGTTTGTGTGGGCTGTGTGGGAAGATGGAGCAAGACATGTACAGTGGGGGATTATGGAGTGAGCCAATAGTCTTCTTTAAAGTAATGTGTTTTCGGTGAATTCTTGAAAGACTGGAGAGACGGGGAGAGTCTGATGTTGCGGGGGAGTGAGTTCCATAGAAAAGGGGGCAGCTTGGGAGAAGTCCTGAAGGGGAGAGTTGGGGGTGCGGGTAAGAGGAGATGATAACATCAGATCATTGGCCGAGCGATGTAGATGGGAAGGGATGTACCTGCTAATAAGGGAGGGGATGTAGGTAGGGACGCGGTTATGGAGAGCTTTGTACATGAGCTGAGCACCAATATTTTGAATTGGATTCTAATGGAAACGGGTCAGTTTAGAGTTTGACAAAGGTGCGGGAGGTGAGTTGCGAGAGGTGCAGGAGGTGATGTGGATGAGCCTGGCACAGGCGTTCATTACAGACTGCAGAGGGAGAATTTGGGATCTCTTAAAGCCAGTGTGAAGGGGGTTACAGTAGTCAAAGCGGGAGATAATAAGAGCTTCGATGAACATTTTAGCAAAGTCCTGATTAAGAAAGGGACGGATGCGCGCAATGTTTTTTAGGTGGAAGTAGCAGGATTTCGTTAGCAACTGAATGAGAGGAGTGAAGGAGAGATCCAAGACAACAAGGAAAACAAAGCAACAAGCCTGCGAAGTAGACGTAATGGTGGCACCATTCACCTGAAGGGGAATGGGTGCAGGAATGTTGGCTTAAGAAGGATGGAAGATGAGAAGTTCAGTTTTAGAGAGGTTGAGCTTTACCAGGGCTGTTTAGGTCAATAAAAATAGAAATAATATAACCTAGTGAAGTTTAGAGACTCATTGTTGGGAGTTTAATTTCCCTGTTATACCCCCTGAATGTTTTGAACCCCTAAAATAGAAAGGACATTAGAAAAACACCAGCTGACCCCACCAATTTGCCACCCCTGGCCCAGCTCTAGTAGGCCTATGCAAAAATACAGCACTGACACAGGATGACGTAGAAAGTATTCTATTTTGAAAGTCTTTGACTGCAGGGTAATAACTTGAGGGGATAAGGGACAAGAGAGATACATGGGTGCAGATAAAACTACCTTGAATAATAAAACTAGAAGGACTTCTGAGAGGCTAGAATGCTGATACAAAGACAGTGACAGAATTCAGAGAATTTAGAATGCTGATACAAAGACAGTGACAGAATTCAGAGAGTTTAGAATGCTGATACAATGTATCAGCATTCTAGTCTCTCAGAATTCTCCTATTCTCAAAGACAATAGAAGAATTTAAAAAAAAAATCAAATGTGAATAATAGAGGCAAAAAGCTGATACAACGATAACAGAATAATTCTGAGAGTGAGAGGCTAAGAGAGTTTAGAATGCTGATACAATGACAATAAGAGACCCCTGAAAGGCTAGAATGCTGATACCATGACAGTAAAATAATTATGAGAGTTTAGAAAGCCGATACAATAACAATAGGAGAATTCAAAGAGTTATCAATGTTAACACAATGACAATAGGAGAATTCCGAGAGGCTAGAATGCTGATACAATGGCAGTAAGAGAATTCTGAGAGTTGAGAATGCTGATGCAATGAGAATAGGAGAATTCTGAGAGCTAGGATGCTGATAAAATGACAGCAGGAGAATTCTGAGAGATTAGAATGCTGATATAAAGGCAATGGAAGAATATAAAAAATGTAGACTGCTAATACAATGGCAATAGGAGGATTCCAAGAGGTAAAACAAAAAGCTGATATAATGACAACAGAATAATTCTGAGAGGCTAGAATGCTGATACCATAACAGTAAAATAATCCTGATAGTTTAGAACGCTGATACAATGACAGCAGGAAAATTCTGAGAGCCTAGAATGCTGATACCATAACAGTAAAATAATTCTGATAGAATTCTCCTGCTGTCAGTGTATCAGCGTTCTAAACTGAGAGACTAGAATGCAATAGACGAATAGACAATAGCAATAGACGAATTGAAGGAGTTTAGAATGCTGATACAATGACAATAGGAGAATTAGCTGGAGCAAGTTTGTTTCTCATATCTTTGGCCTGAAACTTTGGTTTAGTTGAGTAATTTATTTATCACTTTCACAAAGCTTAGATGTAAATTTCAGAATTGTGGACAAGTGGATGCTTGGGTTAGGAGAACATTTAAAAGGTTTTGTATTGTGTGTGTTTGTTAAAGTTCCATTTGTGGCATACCTATTTTCTGCCTACAAGATGTAGATGATATTCAGTCAGTCATCCCCATTATACTTAAGTCCACTGGCACCATATTTGTGCGATGGTGCGATCATCCGATATCGTCTGAAGTCATCTGACCGATCCTACAATATGCAGGTGAATCGTTCCTCTTCCACTGCATCCGACCACTGACGGACGATTTCAGATGACTTTTTGCGATTATAACAGACTACCGATCTTTCTAAATTTTTTGGCTTCATCGGACGATGCCGGGACGATCTGGTACAAGTTTACATGGAAAAGATGCATTGTATAGTTAAACTGCCGAGCCGCGGCAGGGAAACCTGAAAAAGATAC
The DNA here is from genome assembly GCA_009667805.1 of Leptobrachium leishanense. NCBI lineage: Eukaryota > Metazoa > Chordata > Amphibia > Anura > Megophryidae > Leptobrachium > Leptobrachium leishanense. The sequence continues at coordinate 44,107,947 of CM019066.1, read as the reverse complement.
ATTGTATAGTATATCCGCCATGTGCAGGGCAAACGTGAAAAGATAGATTGTATAGGAAACCACCGTGCGCGAAGCCCATAGGATTCAATGGAAAAAATATTAAAGTTTTTATTCTTTTTTTATTCAACTGTTTATTTTTTTAATCCACAGCAAAAAGCCTTTTTATTTATGTAATTTTTTTCGCATTTTTTAGGTATTTATCTGGATTTTTTAGGTGAAGTTTTAGGTTCCAATTTTTTTTTCTCTTGGCAAGCCGGCTGCATTCAGCGTTGTTATCCCTGGTGCTGAACCCTTTTCAGCACCAGGGACAGGGGAGGTTAATCCCCCTGCAGCCTGACAAGTTTTTTGGGGGGAATTATCCTTGGTGCTGAAACTCGAGTTTCTGTACCATAGACTGCTTTTTTCTCCCCTCAGCGGCGCCACAGCAGAGTGTTTTTTCGTTTTTTTATTTTTCGTTGGCTGGCACTTCCAGTGGACGACCCTGATTGCGCGATGACGTTGTCTGTAGTCAGGTGACCAAGTCGGTTGCCCGACTACGGTGCTAGTGGACGGCCAGCCTAAAATCGTCTGAAGTCGTCCAATGGTGGTCGGATGCAGCGGAAGAGGGGCATTTGTCCCTGTAATGACACAATCGAGACCTAAGCGGGCCCCACTGTAGAGCAGGCCACTAGTGCCGTTGCTCGTCCTCAGGACCCTCACAAACCTCTTTTTTCCCCTGCATGTTGTAGGATCCATTGGACGACTTCAGACGATATCGGATGATCGCACCATTGCACAAATATGGTGCCAGTGGCCTCATGCTTCAGATCTTCCTTGTCCACAGTAGAGGCGTAGGAGTTTTTGCTTTGTTTGCTTTGCTCTGTGCAGGGAGGCGATTGATATCACGTTACAGAGTTAAGAGACTAAAAGGCAGACATCTCAGGTGAAAAACACAAAAGATTCGCACTTTGGAGTATTTACTTTCATTTTTTAATATGGGCCGAAAATCTGCTAAATCCACGACCCCCCCCCACCACCCGCATCGTGCAATTCAACGAATGTGTCAGGAGTGCATTTTATTCGACTGAGTCATAACTTCTCGTTAGCTTGAAGTCCAATTCCTGCCAGTCATGTGACACGGTGAAGAACATGTGCAGAGGCTGCAGTCAGATATGTCAAACTCTACAACTAATGATAGACAAAGATCGCTGCCAGCATAATTTAAGGGCTGCAACTAACGATTATTTTCATGATCGAGATCGATTAGTCGACCTATTATTTTTTCGATTAATCGATTCATCGGATAAAAAAAATAAAATGTTGTTTACTTAAAATTAACATTATATTGAAATCAACCCCTTCCTCCTTTTCGCTCTTTTATTCCTAAGCAATTAGCATAGCATACGTAACTTTTATACGTTCATACGTGAATTGCGTATCTCGCATAACTTGCGTACTTTTTACACACAAGGTACGAGAGCGCCCGCTCAGATTGATGGTTTGATGCAGCCTACGGAGCTCAAACCAATGTCTGCTTTGGCCTTTTGTCCCCAAACAAACACTACTGCGAGCACTCTGATAGACAGGATTATGTCGGGATAAAAGCGGGGTGAGAAAAGGGGGGCACTCCACACTGTCTGACCACTTTAATTAGCTAAAGTGGTCAGGGTGCGTAGATAATTTCATGAACAAACTGATGGGGGGTTGAAGGTGGAAGCTAGTGAGTTTGGGCAAGAGATTGGCCTTACTATGGGAAGGAGTTTGGGGGTCCAGACCAAAGTGAGGGAGGCAGGGAGTGTGGGGTGGTGGCACAGGACTCCAGCTCCAAGTATGAGTAAAACACTGGCGGCACAGCTCCTCAATCCAGTGGCAGCACCCAAGGGTCTGTGTTATAGTTCTTCTACTATTGTAAAATAAATAAAAAGAACTGGTTATGCCTAACATGATCCTAGAACTATATCATACAGCGTAAAGCAGCCGGCATTTCTCCAGTCAGCTCTGAAGTAGCTTCTGAGGTTAGTAACGTTTTACTCAGACTCTAAACAGTGTGTGGTGAACCCATGCCGATTAATGGGCCAACCGCCAACCGATTAATTGATAATGAGAATAGTTGTCAACTGCTGGCATTATTGATTATTTGTCGATTAATCGGTTAGTTGTTTCAGCCCTTTGTAACTTAGCAACGTGATACCTTCTCCTTAATTAAAAATGTGAAAATCAAGGAGAGAGTCGTTCAGAGGATACGAAAACATTGTTGAAAAATACCTTTCTTTATTCACCCTGGTATACACTCTTCAAACGTTGAAGGGTTCTCCTCCGATCCCGTCCACTCCATATGACTACTAGGGATGTGCATAACTTTTTTTTTTCGTTTCAGTTCGTTTTGGGTGTTTTTTTTAAAATTTCGGACAGTTTTTCTTTAGTTTCGGATCATTACGATTCGGATGGATTCGGTTATTCGGATTGATTCGGCGATTCGGATCATTTTGGCGATTCGGATCATTTCGGTTGATTTGGATCAGTTGGTTTTCGCTTTTTTATGAGTTATTTCATTTTTTATTGCTTTATTTAAGAATGGGAAGTAGATTACTACTAATTTATGCACGTTAACGTTTAACGCTGCGCGCAAAAAAAATAGCGCTGCGCGAGCGTTTTTGCGCAAAGAATGTAATAGAGCCCTTATACTTTTAGGATTTTTTAGACATTTATTGGGTGAAATTTTAGGTGAACCAGAGGCTGGTGGGTCAATAACCTCCTTATGTGGTCGAGCTTGATTGGCTGCTCTATTAGTGATCTTATTGATATTATCGTTTTCTAAGTTTTGAGCTTTTCGTTTTCCCCTCTCATGTGGCTTTAGCATGGATTATTTCGGCAACTATTTTTGTACCTTCTGCTACTGTTCTTATTCTGTGTGGCCGCTGTCCGGTCGTTTGCTGCGATTTTGTTCATATACTTCTATTGTGTGTCAGATCCATTGATAAACGTATTTCTTTTTTAAAAATGCCAATTAAAATGAAATTATTTCTTCGACGTTAATAGAATGATTTGCCTTTATCCCTGGAATTTGCTAATTTTGGATGACTTTGGAAATTTCATAACACACCCTCATGGATTACATTATCTGGTACCTCCAGCTTCGCTCCTGAAGCTTCTAGCTCATCTCATGGCCTGAGATCTTCAGTGTAGGAGTAGGACCTCCAGGACCACTGGAAGTGTAGATGATCAATTCCTGCAGAGGTGCTGGAAGAAATTTAGACTGTTGACGTATAGAGATTGAGTTCAGAAAAGCAGGAGGCTGGTACACGGTATGGCTCTTCACAAAGAGGAGAATGGAAACGCATGTCATCTTTGTCCTCTCGACACATGACAAATCAGCAGAATTTTGTCAATGACAAAAATGACAAAATTCCAGTTTATTCGGTTCTCCTGAATCCCTACTGACAGTTGATTCAGTTCAAGCAAAAGCACCGTGGCCTCCCTAACTGGAGCCGTGGCCTACCTAACTGGAGCGATGGCCTACCTAACTGGGAGCCATGGCCTACCTAACTGGGAGCCGTGGTCTACCTAACTGGGAGCCGTGGTCTGTATCACACCGTGAGGTCACCGCTCAAGAGGGACGCCGACGCCGTTATCCCTAAGCAAATCCAGGAAAAGAGAAGGAGCACAGCCTCAATTGGGGAATAGTGCAGGTAATACATGTATGATTAAGGCCGCTGGGCCAAAACGTCACTTACTTGTGGATTTTCTCTTCCACCCTTGAATAAACTACTACTTGCACTATTCCCCGCTTAATGTCGTGCTCCTTCACTTTAGTTGATCCAGTTCGTCTGAAATTTTATATCGTATCAGAGCTGATAAATGCGCAAACCCTCTGATGTAACCTCTCACTCCCTTGTCACTAGTCGGGGTATGGACATCAATAATGGGGGCCTGCCAAGCGGCCCATACTTCTCTCTATATCCATTTTGGAGCCATGGACCCACAAATTTTGCTTCTGCCTGAATGCAGGGTCTCTTTGTATTGGGGATGTTTTTCGAGCTGTCGATCCAGGCCATTCAGTATTCGAGATCTATAATTCCATTCCGACCTACATTGGATCAGCGGATCAGCTGCTAAAGGGACTCTTGGGGTCTTGAGATTCAATTGTGGCATCTTCCATGTCTATTTCTTGTTACGGCGCAGGCAGGGAAGACGTAGCAAGTGAGTGCAGAGGCACTTTAGCTCCACCAGGTAGACTTGCATCATCTTCCCAGCCTCCTCCATGACTCGTGAGTGTATGGGAAGAGTCCGTGAGTCACTGTCGAGGCTGTGGGACTCCAGCGGGGCTTTGTATTTTTGAATCGGGAACGTGTTGGGTTTTGGCCAGTCGGGACAGGTGGCACTAGAGATGTGCACGCATTTTTTTTCGTTTCGGCTCGTTTGGTTTTTTTAAATTTTCGTTTCGGATCGTTTCGACCGATTTTAGTTTCAGCTCGTTGTTTCGTATCGACTTTCATTTCGTGATATCAGAAATTTTCGGTCTTTTGGATCGTCTGTTCTCGTCGTTTCAAAGGGTCTATTTCGTTTTGACTTAGACGAATGGTATTTTGGATGCTCCGATACTTTGGTCGATACGGTAATTCTGCCGATTCGTTCCTTCGGACATATCGTTTTTTATGAAAGATCCTTTTTTTATTATGAATAGGCGCTCTGTGGCAAGGTCTTCATTCTGCTGGTGAGTGCATACGTCACTTTTTGGCATGTGCATTTTAAGATACGCAAAGAAACGAATTGCTCAAACTCATTTTCCAGTTCATGCGTCAATTTATCCTTTTGATGGTTGTTGTGTCAACCCGGAAATGAATGCACACATCTGGCAAATAGACACTACATTTTTCTACAGACAGATTGTGGCAGGGTTGTCTGTGAAGCCACTTTTGCCTCTTGCTTGCTGGTGTTTATGATAGAAACAAGAGGGAAAAACGTATCTAATACCACGGTTCTGTTTAGAAGAAATCCCATGCTCTTCTACCAGCATGGCCTTTACCAACTCCTTCTGAACGTGAAAAGTTCTGCTAAAATCTGCTGTTTTTCCTCTCTGCTACTGTCCTCCTCCCACTTGTTCATTTGCATCTGACAGCTTTAGAAACATAACTCGATGCAGTGCGATCTGGAACGTTTCCCAAGCTATTTTTGTTCGTTATTCTCTTGCCTTTTGCTTGAGATTTGAGCTTGCGCTGCTCTGTAGGTGCAGCTCTTTAAATAGAAGAATAAAACAGAAATCAATGTAACCGTTGGTTATAGAAAAGTCAACAGATGGAACATGTTCTGCTATTGGACAGTATATTTATAGATTTCCTTCCAACTGCTCAACTGAACGCTGATCAGTTGTCGGATATTTCCTCTCCATCCTCACGCATTCACCCAACTCAGTTTTCACCTCTGCGTTGCTTCAGCTATCATCCATCACCTTTGTGATGCTTTAGACATAAATCCAGAGGCCCCCGTATCATTTCTAACAATCTTCCTTCACACTACACCTCCAAGGGGTTTGGGTCAAAATCCCTACAACCAGGTTCCCTAATGCCAAAATCCCAACGGCCAACTTCCAGACAGGACAAGTGCCGGACATACCAAGTTCCCTACACAGACAACTCCCTGACGGCCAACTTCCAGGCATCTAAAATCCCAGCAGTTAATCCTACTCATACTCCCTAACCCCCTAAACCTAGCCCTAACCCTAATCCCCCTAAACCAAGCCCTAACCCTCCTAAACCTAGCCCTAACCCTAACCCCCTAAACCTAGCCATACCCCCTAAACCTAGCCCTAACCCTCTAACATAGCCCTAACCGTAATCCCCTAAACCTAACCCCAACCCCCTAAACCTAGACCTAACCTTAACCCCCTTAAACCTAGCCCTAACCCCTAAACAATCCCTAACCCTAACCCCTCTATCCCTAACCCCCTAACCCTAACCCCTTTAAACCTAGCCCTAACCCTAACCCCCTAAACCTAGCTCTAACCCTAACCCCCTAAACCTAACCCTAACCCCCTAAACCTAACCATAACCCCTAAGCCTAACTCCCTAAGGGTTAGGGTGTTAGTATTAGGGTTAGCCACTGTGGATGTCTGGAAGATGGCCGTGTAGGGAAGTTGGGATGTCTGGCACTTGTTCTGTCTGGAAGTTGGCCGTCGGGATATTGGCATTAGGGAACCTGGTTGTAGGGATTTTGTCTGGCACCCACCTCCAAGAATGGGTCAAAGGAACGAGATAGGAGCAGAGTGTCCATGATCAACACTCAAAATCTGAAAGCCAAGTGCTTCGGGACTTGTTGACCATTTTAAATTACATGGTTTTTATGTCTAGAAGGAAGGACATGATCAGCAGAACCATGTGAAACACGTAAAATGATATATCCTAGGACAAGATGAAAGTTTCACACAGTGGAGAGTCTGACCTCACAGTTTAGTAGCAGACCACAATATATAACATGGTTGGCCAATTCACATGGACCATTATCTCTTATTAATCTGCCTTGAAGGTCAGGGAGGAAGCGACCTCCAGACATCTGAAGGCATGATATAATGACGTGGAAGTCCATTTATTCAGGATTTAGAGTAATTTAGGGGGCAGGTAGACCTCTGTTAATACCTGGTGGCATCATCAAAGTATTAACGTCCCATTTTAGGTATCGAACCATAGACTTGTAGCTGGATACTACTGCTTAATAATGAGGAATGAGGTCTGAATGATAACGAGTAACTGGAAATGTGGACATTTTGGAAAAATCAAATACACAAGGTATACCCCACCTAAGTAGATAGGACACATTTATGTCGTCTTTCTAAAGTAACAGAAAAGGGTTGTACAGTATAAAATGGGATTTTATTGGAGTTGCATGGTCAGAGAATCATGTGACAATGTTGTCAGATGTTGATTATGGCAGATTCTCATAGAGTTGGATGAATTTGGGTGGGGGGAGTTGAGTAGAAGTAAGAATATCATGGAGTTAGGTATCGATGGTGACAATGTTGCCAGTTGTTGGTTGCGGCAGCTTCTCATAGGGTTGGATGAATGTGGTTAGGGAGTTGAGTAGACGTACAAGAATTATGGAGTCAGAGTTAGGTATTAATGGTGTTGTCTGGCAGCACAGTTAGATTAAGAAGGATGTGGGTGGTTATTGAGTAGAAGAGAATCGTGAAGATGGATGTGGGTGTTGATGGTGACAATGTTGCCAGCTGTTGGTTGTGGAAGGTTCTCATAGAGTTGAATGAATTTGGAGGGAGGATTTGAGTAGAATTAAGAGTATCGTGGAGATGGAGTTGGGTATCGATGGTGACAATGTTGCCAGCTGTTGGTTGTGGCAACTTTTCATGGAGTCAAATTAATTTTGAGGGGGGGTGGGTGAGTAGAAGTTAGAAAACCATGGAAACACCTTTAGGTATTGATGGTGTTGTCTGGAGATGGATTTGGATTAGGGTTGGTTTGGATAGTTATCAAGTAGTAGTTGGAACGTCATGGAGATGGAGTGATACGATGGCAGATTATGAGTGGGATGGTAACGAGGGTTAACAGAATTTATAGGGTAACAGAAATAGAGTCAGAGAGTGTTTGATAGATTGATGAATGGATATGGATTAGAAAACTGGGTAGAGTTTAAAAATAATATAATAATAATAATGAACAGTAATGGATATTGAAGTGGTGACGTCTGCTATGAGGAACAAGGTGGAAATACTCCATGGCGAGGAATGATGAGTTGGAAAGATGATGAAGAACTATTGGACGAGATGTTGAAAATCTTCAAAAGCAATTGTTTTGTCAAATCATTGTCAGACCAGATTGTCACCAGATTCGTCTACTTTCACACAAAGTTTGTAAGTTGGTTCCTGAGACAATAACATGGGAAAAGAGACAACATGGAAAGGGTCATTTTGTTGGGAAAAACATTTCCCTTCTGGCCTTGGATTTTTTTCCTGTTAATTATATAAGCCTTGATTGGTTTTGAAGTCTTGATGCTTGTTGTTTTCATACAAATTTGTAACGCTTTATATATGCGTTACACAAAGTATCTTCATTTTCTTCTGGCAAAGTGTATTCGTTGCTTTCACGGGATGACCGGTCTCGCAATTCTAACCCATGGTGTTTTCAGCAATGTGTCCAGATCGTGTGTCTCTGCTGAAGACATTAATGGTATGTAGTTACAGTTACAAGTATTTATAAAGCGCCAACACGTTCCGTAGCGCTGTACAATGGGTGAGACTTAACAAATATACAGGCAAGATAGAAACAAAGGACAGTAGGAGAGAGGACCATGCTTAAGCTTACGATTTTAGTCGAAAACCATTTAAATTTAATATTCTGGATTAGGGGTGTGCGCCTTGTTTCATAACGAATCGCAATTCGTCCGAAATTCTGACGATTCGTATTTCGGAAGTACGTCCGATATAACGGATCGATTTACTCTGAATTGCAATGGAAATGAAATAAAACAAAATGATTTGTAACGAATCAATTCAAATCGATACGATAAAACAAAATCGATTTTGTTATGACGTTTCGCACAGGAATAAAAATATTTCCTTGAATCTGTTGGATTCAGCACCACAGGCCAATTGACAAAAAAATATTGTGCTGTTCGGCACACTTTGGCGTCAGCGAAATTGTCTCACAGAGGACCGTGAAGGATTCCTATTCTCACGGTGGCTCCCGGATGAGCCTTTGTTCAGAATTAAAAGCCCAAAGTGCAGGAGATACCACTCAGACAATAAGTATAATGACAGGAGAGAAGGTGAGAACACCACGAGACTAGGCGGAGACTCCTGCACGGCGCAACCACAAGGAACCCTAACAGTGACAGGCCGGTCTTTAGAGTAGCCGGATCTGAGATAATAGAAGATACCACAGGGCCGTGCAGAGTCTCAGAATATAAACAGCATATATAGAAAGGAGTCAGCACAGTATGGGCAAAGACAAACTCGTGGTCATAGAAAAGCCAGGGATCAGAACACCAGAGAGGGACGCCAGGACAAGCCAGGGTCATACACAGAATATCAGCAGAGAAATAATAAACCAGAAAACAAAAGCACAGCCCTTAAATAGGGAGTGGATCAGAACATCAGAGAGACAGGTAAGTGAGCTGACTGCAAACAAGAAACCCCCGGGCTGGAACCCAGGAATGGCAACAAGAACCAAGACCCAAACCGGATCAGCTCACATACATGGGATAGGGCTGAAAGCGTGACACCTATGTACAAATCTCTGAATTGTGCCGAAACGGTAAATATTAACCCTAGCTTTTAACCCTCATCTAACCCTAATCAAACACTAATTAAGCTGCTTTTATTGATCTTTTAAGCCCCCTGAATCGATCCGAATCGAAACGGATCAATCTGAAATAATGAAATGAAACGAAATGGTAGGGGAACAAATTCTGCCGAAATCAAACAAATTTTTTTGCCTTTTCAAAATAATTCGCTACGAATAATCAGTTTATTTCACAACCAAGGCTTGTGTTAAGGAAGTGTAAGACGTGCCGGTGACAGGAAGACATGGATGCTGCGCAGGTTTCATAACAAAGCCTGCTACAGTTAGGTTTTTCAGTTTAATCATCCAACTTAAAGGGCCACTCGATTAAAAATTAACCCCATATTTTCCCCCCATTAAAGAATTGGTCAGATGTCGCTGCCAGCATCTAGTGTAGAAGCAGCAGGCAGACGCGTTTGGTTATGTCGGGTCCACTGCCGTGACCCTTTCTGCAATGGAGCATACAACAACACAGACGTTTTGGGGTGACCACCCCCCCTTTCTCATTGCTATATGCCTATAAGAGTGAAAAGAAACATTCACCCAATATTTACAAAAAAAAGTTAAGAGCCCCCCCCACCACCACCACCACCATCACCATTGAGGCAACAGGGAGGTAGGGGGAAAAATTTTTAAAAGTGGCCAGGACAAGTAGAGGGTCCCTTTAGGGACATTTTCTTCAAACTGTAAATATTTGATGAACTTCCATGGCTTGAATAACCAGTAGTAACTGGTGATAACCCTTGTGATCGGTCTGGTCTGGTTGACCCTGCAGTTACCATTAGACATGTGCATTCGTTTTAGTACTAAAACTATTTAGTCCGAATTTTGGGATAATTTAGTTTTAGTTTGACTCAAGAGATACGAAAATTCTCAGTACAAAACACGAAAGAAACTAAAATAAAATGCACTACATTTTAGTTTTAGTCCTTTTTGTGATATTACATTGATGAGTGAAGGAGACCAGTAATGAAGAGCGCAACATCGCAAAGCTACAGAAAAGGTTTGTATGAGTAATCCTTCGCGACCCCTACCCGAAAATCTGACAGTGATAGAGCTCCAGAATACTCACTCGCAGCACAGACAGCCAGCACAGGAGAGGAAACCTTTACTTAACCCTTGCATGTCTATGAGGCAGACAAGATGATAAAAGCAGCTGGAGAAGGAAAACACTCAAATAAATCACACTGAAAGCTAATGACAGAGGAGGGCTGGATAGTAAAAACCCCTTTATAACAAGCAGCGCTGGGAGAAGAGAGGGACTTTATAAAACGTGTGTTATCTCCCCTCCCGCTCTGCATAATAGGGGCTTAGGTCTGATACATTTTATATTATCCAGGAGCACTATCCCCCTTTTTTCATCTATAATACACGTTCTATATAAAGTCTCTCTCCTCTCCTAGTGCTGCTTGTTATAAAGTTTTTTTTTACGTCTGATACATTTAGTATCCAGCACTCACAGTTACTCTGTCATTATGAGCCTTCAGTGTGATTTATTTGAATGTTTTCCCTGGATTTAAAGTGTTTTATTCTATTATAAAAATAAATTTGCACCAGTCATCTCTTCTCTGAGCTTTCAGACCGATTTACGTTAATATTTTCCCTCTCCCCTGCTTTTATATTACTGTCTCTCTCCCCCACAGAGATACAAAGTTTAAGTAAAAGTTCCCTCTCCTGTGCTGGATAAGCATTGCATTGCGAAGTTCTGCACCCTCCACATGCCAATGCAGTAGGATGTTCTATACAGAGAGGGGCATTAATTAGTGCAGGTGGATGTTGTATACATTATACAGAGAGGGGTATTAATTAATGCAGGAGGATGTTATCTACATTATACAGAGGGGAGCCTTTTTTTAGCCCTTTAAATCTAGTGGCTGCGAGCGCTGAGATCGGCTGCTTGTTATATTATCTCTCAGTACAATGTATCAGGCTCAGCTGTTACAGTAACTGACTGTAACAGCGCTCAGAGTTTCAGTAAAACAAGGAAATAATATGGTTATAACCTCTTATATATAAAAATATTATTTACTAGTTTTACTGAAACTCTGAGCGCTGTGATGAGCAGCAGTCAGTTACTGTAACAGCTTTGCCTGACACATTGTGCTGAGAGTGAGAGATACTGTAACAAGCAGCGATCTTAGCCCTCTGAGGAGCCACTACAATAGTAATTGTATCCACTGGTTTTCGGATGAATGAAATTAGTTTTCATACTAAATAACTGAAAACGAATTTCTTTAGCAACTAAATAAATTGCATTTTAGGACTAATCCATTAGTTCAAAACGAAATTTTGTGCTGTGCACATGTCTAGTTACCATGTATTACTCTGATAATGATGGTAGGGGAACCTGGAGACCAACTTTGTCCTCTCGCCCCATGAGAGGCTCCTTGTAGATCTGGATCTCTGATGTTAGAAGCTGTTAATAATAGTCGTTATCCCAAGTGTTATAATATTTATCAAAGTGTTACTTTTTAATCCACCTCCATTAATTGGTGTTTATTTGGCTTTTCAAGTGTTTTAGCAAGAAAATTCTAATCAAAGTGTATCGTCGGATCTGCTCATTTGATATGTAAGTGCCATTTTACACGTCGTTCAGATGAGGTTTCTCCGTTCTGGTCTTCTGGTCCCTGGAGTCAATGATTCAAATAAACACAGGGTTTCCAAAAGCTCTTTCCATAATGTCAGAATTTCCAACATTCCAATAATCGCAGAATAGACACACGTCCGAACGAGAAAACGCGTCACTGAAGGACCTCGGTGTGATTCATGGCATGAAGCTATACTGACACATGACGGGTAGTTTGTGGACACCATAAATGGATGATTACCTAACCTAAGAAAGGGTTAAAATTTAACGACCTAGACCAGAGGTGGCTCACCTTGGCAATCTGTGTGTTTCAGGATTATATTTTACATGATGCTCTGCCATGCAGACAGCTTTCTGAAGATCATGGAGCATTTAGAATCTCTGAATTGCAGGACTGACCATTGGGTCCTGTGACGATCTGATCAGCTAAACATGTAGGTTACCACCCCAGACAGCCCGAGGGCCAGCATAAACAGCTGTTTGCCCCCCAACCAGTCCAGCACTCTCACCTTGCAGTCCATCACTCTCACCTTGCAGTCCTCTCCTCCTGTTTCTCACTCTCCAACCCTTCTAGATTGTATGTTCCCATGGGAATAGGGCCCTCACCAGTCCATCACTCTCACCTTGCAGTCCATCCCTCTCACCTTGCAGGCCATCACTCTCAACAGGCCATCACTCTCACCTTGCAGTCCACCACTCTCACCTTGCAGTCCACCACTCTCACCTTGCAGTCCATCACTCTCACCTTGCAGCCCATCTCTCTCACCTTGCAGTCCACCACTCTCACCTTGCAGTCCACCACTCTCACCTTGCAGTCCACCACTCTCACCTTGCAGTCCACCACTCTCACCTTGCAGCCCACCACTCTCACCTTGCAGCCCACCACTCTCACCTTGCAGCCCACCACTCTCACCTTGCAGCCCATCACTCTCACCTTGCAGCCCATCACTCTCACCTTGCAGTCCTCTCCTCCTGTTTCTCACTCTCCAACCCTTCTAGATTGTAAATTCCCACGGGAATAGGGCCCTCTCTTTCTCCTGTGTTGGTCTCAGTGTACTGTAACCCTGTCTGTATTGTGCCCATTGTTCAGCGCTGTGGAATATGTTGGCGCTATATAAATGAAGTATAATAAGAATGTATATTGACCATATTGATTAGAAGCGTGCTGACCTCGGTTTTACCTGGAGCCTTTTCAAAATGTCCCTTTGATGCAATCCTTGATCTGACACATTGTTCTGACATCGGATGAGCAATAGCACTCAGCATTTCTTATTTTCGTTGTACTTGTCCGTACTTGCTCTCGTGGAGAGATTTCCTGCTTTTATGCAATTTCCTATGAGTGATTCGGCAAAACATGGGAGAATGTTTCTTTGTATTGATTTATATTGTGTGGCAAAATAACAAACAGCTAAGCTCAGGTCGGGCTGCCAGTGTACACATAAAGCATTGCTGTGGAATGAGACCTGTTAGCATGGGGACAAACAAATGGTTCCATCTGGCATCCGTACACAGATCATTGCTGCAGAATGCTCGGTTGGATGGATACTACAGAAAGAGAGGTCAAATCAATGTTGCTGTGGAATCAAAAGCTGAACGAATGTCTAGAGAAACCTTGATCACATTGCTAGCTTTGTACACTGAGTGTTGCTGTGGAATAAAAGGATGAATGCATGATTTGAGACACATAAGCTGCATAGATAGCTCTAATTACATTGCTGTGGAATATAAGGCTGAATGCCTGATATGAGACATGTGGGCCATATTTATAGTGCTACACACGCAAAGGTGTTAGACAAATGTTTCCATCTGCCAACCGTACTCTGATCATTGCTGCAGAATACTCGGTTGGATGATACTACGGATAGAGAGGTCAAATCAATATTGCTACACTCTGCGATATGCAAAAACTGAAAGCATGTCTAGCGTAACCTTGTTCATCGTGGAATACAAGGTTGAATGCATTATTTGAGACATGTAAGCCGTATTGCTAGCTCTAGTTACTGAGCATTGTTGTGGAATACAAGGTCGAATGCATGATATGAGATGTGTTATATGTGTCACGGTGGCAGTACCACCAGGCACGCACCACCCTATCCTTGCCCTCCGATCCTTGGAAGTGGTCGGTCTGTATATATATCCCTAAGAATATAACTCGCAGCAAGGTGAGGACCAGGTTCCTGAGAGAAGCCCCTATGGGCAGAGATGCACTGTAAACGGCAAGGACAGATGAAAGCAACACAGGGTTAACAAAAGACCTCTGTAAGGCAATACCAAAGATTCCCTGCACTGAAAGGCCGGTCTTTAGGATAGCCGGATCTAATCTAAAGGAAAGTATTACCTTGAAGCCGTACAGAGGCTTTTGTTGTATGCAGATGACAAGGAATATACTATATAGAGTAGTCATATAGAGGAAATCCAAAGGTCATAACCAGAGAGAGTACGTCATACAGAATATAGGAATAGGAACCAGAAGGGAAGTCAGCCAAGCCAAAAATCGGTAACCGGGGAATCAGAATGGAACATAAACAGCAAACCAAAATACAGAAAATGACAGAACTAAATACACAGAAGGAACTGACATAAACTGGAACAGAAATAACAGAGGCAAAAACTGAACAAGGATGAATAAACGGAGGATATCAGGAACACAGCAAGGAGCTCTCAGGATACAGGATGCAAGGAGACCAGGCAAAGTAAAATGACCCAGCAATGTACTATAGGTACATTGCTCTAATATATGCAGGGGAATCAAGGCAAGGGTCAACAGGTGAGCAGCACACAGAACACCAATTAACCCCTGGGAGGCCACCCAGGAATTGGCAGCAACAGAAACACAAGGGAAAAAACACAATATACAAATACAGAGGGCAGGAAGACAGGTTTGGAACGTGGGAACGTGACAGTAGCCCCCTCCAAAAAAGGTGACCTCAGGGCACCTAAAACAACAAACATGACAGACAAAAATCAGGAAACCAGATTACGAACACCCCTCACCAAAGTCCTTTGAGGTCCCACTCAGAGTCGTCATCCTCCTCCACAAGACGCCCCCGACTATGAGGGTTCCTTTGAATGGCAACCCAGTGGTCCTTCCTGAACACCAGTCCAAGGGGCGATTGCACATAGCCCTCAGGGACATGACGGGGTAGGGGGATCTTGGCATCAGTTAGAATCAGTGGGACCAGGGTTAGACACCTTTCCCCGTCTTCTCCTAGAACGAGGTCTAGAACTGGTGACCACCCCGCACGACACGGCAACAGTGGGAGTAGGCTCGCCTACCTGTGCCTTACCACAAGGGTTGGAAACCTCGGACTCTCTGTGGGGCATGGGTACAGTGGTGTTGCAATGTAGCTCTGGTACTGCTGACACATGGCTTGACTCTGGCACACAGCTCGGGACTGGCACCGCTGGTACATAGCTTGGGACTGGCACACAGCTTGGGACTGGCACTGCTGGCACACAGCTTGGGACTGGCACCGCTGGTACATAGCTTGGGACTGGCACACAGCTTGGGACTGGCACTGCTGGCACACAGCTTGCCATGGATTTGACTGGCAGTGGATCGGGCAGCACCGCTGTCACCGCGAGTGGATCGGGCAGCACCGCTGGCATCGTGCCAGGATCAGGCAACATTGGCTGCACATTGCCAGGCTGGAGACAGGACTGGCTGCACATTGCCAGGCTGGAGACAGGACTGGCTGCACATTGCCAGGCTGGAGACAGGACTGGCTGCACATTGCCAGGCTGGAGACAGGACTGGCTGCACATTGCCAGGCTGGAGACAGGACTGGCTGCACATTGCCAGGCTGGAGACAGGACTGGCTGCACATTGCCAGGCTGGAGACAGGACTGGCTGCACATTGCCAGGCTGGAGACAGGACTGGCTGCACATTGCCAGGCTGGAGACAGGACTGGCTGCACATTGCCAGGCTGGAGACAGGACTGGCTGCACATTGCCAGGCTGGAGACAGGACTGGCTGCACATTGCCAGGCTGGAGACAGGACTGGCTGCACATTGCCAGGCTGGAGACAGGACTGGCTGCACATTGCCAGGCTGGAGACAGGACTGGCTGCACATTGCCAGGCTGGAGACAGGACTGGCTGCACATTGCCAGGCTGGAGACAGGACTGGCTGCACATTGCCAGGCTGGAGACAGGACTGGCTGCACATTGCCAGGCTGGAGACAGGACTGGCTGCACATTGCCAGGCTGGAGACAGGACTGGCTGCACATTGCCAGGCTGGAGACAGGACTGGCTGCACATTGCCAGGCTGGAGACAGGACTGGCTGCACATTGCCAGGCTGGAGACAGGACTGGCTGCACATTGCCAGGCTGGAGACAGGACTGGCTGCACATTGCCAGGCTGGAGACAGGACTGGCTGCACATTGCCAGGCTGGAGACAGGACTGGCTGCACATTGCCAGGCTGGAGACAGGACTGGCTGCACATTGCCAGGCTGGAGACAGGACTGGCTGCACATTGCCAGGCTGGAGACAGGACTGGCTGCACATTGCCAGACGGAGACAGGACTGGCTGCACATTGCCAGACGGAGACAGGACTGGCTGCACATTGCCAGACGGAGACAGGACTGGCTTCTCATTGCCAGACAGAAGCAGAACTGGCTTCTCATTGCCAGACAGAAGCAGAACTGGCTTTTTGCCAATTGGCACTGGGGTTGCGGCTCTACATGTAATACAACCAGTAATAATACGTAGGGACTGTTTTTTGGCTGCCAGTCGCTGCTCATAGCCAGCCAGTTGTGTCTTTAAAACCCTACAGCCATCAGATGTATCTACATAAGCCTGAGGTTTATTATCGGATGCCATGAGTGACATAACCTCCATGGGTTCTTCTTCCTCTGGCCTTGTGGCCAAAAAGGATTCATCCTTCATAGACTCAGGTGCCTCTTTCTCAAACCTGGATTTCTCAGGAGGTCTGAACTCAAAGTGGGATCTGGTGCCATCTGACTCCCCGCAGGGTTTGGCACCATCAGATCCCCTACGTGGTCTGGCTTTAGCGGCCTTACTGTCGGACATGGGCACAGTTGGCACTTGGCCAGTATCAGGGCGCACTGACCTTCCACAAGTCTTGAGGTGCACCGGCACTCCAGCACCAGGACACACCGGCACTCCAGCCCCAGGACGCACCGGCTTGAGGGGACAGCCAGACAAAAAGTGCAACGAACTGGCACAATAGAAACAGAGATTGTAGTCACGTCTTCTGTTCTTTTCATCAGGAGAAAGCGGACCACGAACCCTGCTCTCTAATGAGACCTGATTACCAGAGTCTAGACACAGGCTCAGTAACCCTTTGAGGTGAACCACAAATTCCTCAAACATGTGCAATAAGGTTTCCAACACGGTACACATCTCTGCGGGCTTATGTAATGGCTGGGTCATTATGTCACGGTGGCAGTACCACCAGGCACGCACCACCCTATCCTTGCCCTCCGATCCTTGGAAGTGGTCGGTCTGTATATATATCCCTAAGAATATAACTCGCAGCAAGGTGAGGACCAGGTTCCTGAGAGAAGCCCCTATGAGCAGAGATGCACTGTAAACGGCAAGGACAGATGAAAGCAACACAGGGTTAACAAAAGACCTCTGTAAGGCAATACCAAAGATTCCCTGCACTGAAAGGCCGGTCTTTAGGATAGCCGGATCTAATCTAAAGGAAAGTATTACCTTGAAGCCGTACAGAGGCTTTTGTTGTATACAGATGACAGGGTTACCTGGAAACGGTACAGACAAGGAAACTACTATAGAGTAGTCATATAGAGGAAAGCCAAAGGTCATAACCAGAGAGAGTACGTCATACAGAATATAGGAATAGGAACCAGAAGGGAAGTCAGCCAAGCCAAAAATCGGTAACCGGGGAATCAGAATGGAACATAAACAGCAAACCAAAATACAGAAAATGACAGAACTAAATACACAGAAGGAACTGACATAAACTGGAACAGAAATAACAGAGGCAAAAACTGAACAAGGATGAACAAACGGAGGATATCAGGAACACAGCAAGGAGCTCTCAGGATACAGGCTGCAAGGAGACCAGGCAAAGTAAAATGACCCAGCAATGTACTATAGGTACATTGCTCTAATATAGGCAGGGGAATCAAGGCAAGGGTCAACAGGTGAGCAGCACACAGAACACCAATTAACCCCTGGGAGGCCACCCAGGAATTGGCAGCAACAGAAACACAATGGAAAAAACACAATATACAAATACAGAGGGCAGGAAGACAGGGTTGGAACGTGGGAACGTGACAATATGGGTCCTATTGGTAGCTCTAATTACTGTGCATTGCTGTGGAATACAGGTTGAATACATTATTTAAGACATATGTATAATATTGCTAGCTGCACACACTGAGCAGTGCTGTGGAATAATAGGATGAATGCATTATTTGAGAAATGTTAGTCATAAATTGATAGCTCTGCAACCTGAGTGTTGCTGTGGAACACAAGGTCGAATGCATTAATTGAGACATGTAAGTCATATTGCCAAGTCTTACTACTGAGTGTTGTTGTGGAACACAAAAGTTAAATGCATGATGTGAGACATAGGTGTCATACTGCTAACTCTGTACACTGAGCCTTGCAGTGGAATACAAGGTTGAATGCATTATTTGAGAGAGGAGTCATATTGCTAGCTCTAATTACTGAGCATTGCTGTGGAATACAAGTTTGAACGTATGATTTGAGACATACGGGTCATATTGCTAGCGTTACGCACTGAGCAGTGCTGTTGAATAAAAGGTTGAATGCATTATTTGAGACTTGTCCATCATACTGCTATCTCTACACACTGAGTGCTGCTGTGGAACACAAGGTTGAGTGCATGATTTGAGACATGTAGGTCGTATTGCTACATCTATTTACTGAGCATTGCTGTGGAACACAAGGTTGAATGCATGATTTGAGATATGTAGCATAGGTCATATTGCTAGATCTAGTTAATGAGTATTGCTGTGGAATACAAAGTTGAATACATGTACTGAGACATAGGAATCATATTGTTTGATCTATTTACTGAGCATTGCTGTGGAATACAGGGTTGAGTGCATGATTCGAGAAATGTAGCGTAGGTCATATTGCTAGATCCAGTTAATGAGTGTTGCTGTGGAATAAAAGGTTGAGTGCATGAGCTGAGACATGTAGGTCATATTGCTAGATCTAGGTAATGAGCATTGCTGTGGAATACAAGGTTGAATGCATGAACTGAGACATAGAGTCATATTACTAGCTCAAATTACTGAGCATTGCTGTGGAATACAAGCCTGGAGGCTGCTGAATAAACAGGATTAACCCATTGTAGGTAGAAAACAAGCAAATCATTTGAGTTGCTAAAATGCCTCTTTTATCAGACCGGATTTATTAAGGCAAAACACGAACCAGAAAAAAGGAATCTCAACTGGAAGCTGATTTGTTTCACTCCACAAGCTGCCTCGCCTGCAGGAAGAAACTGTAACCCGGTCGATGTGTCATCACGTAGCGGGAGGAAATGAAACGTCCCCGACAGCAATGTAAAAAGAATGCAAACATCGACATAAATACGTCACAATATAACAATTTTTCTATATTGCATGATAAGACACAACGGAATGAGAAAAAACAAGTCTGAGGGGGCTTCCATCTACAGGGGACCTCTGACTGAAACTCCCATCATCCTCATTATTTTTATTTTTAGATAATGCAATATAACAGGAAACAACAATGTATTTACTATTGTTTTCTCTTGGCCTTTCAGGACGAGTAACAAAGTCCTCATCGCTGCCATCTAATACAAAGAGAAGCTGAGAGTGGACCTCCTTTTGGCAGAAGATAAAGGGCTGTGGCCTCCAGGAAGACCTTGGACCAGCAGAGATCAATAGGTAAGGGCATGGGGGGATTAAAGGGACACTGTAGTGCAGGGGTCAGCAGCCATAGCCCGCCAGATGTTTCTGAACTACATCCCCCATGAGGCTCAGCCAACCTAGAGTGGCTGAGCATCATGGGACATGCAGTCCCAAATCACCTGGAGGATGTTTCTGAACTACATCTCCCAGGAGGCTCAGCCAACCTAATGAGAGGCTGAGCATCATGGGAAATGTAATTCCAAAACATTTGGAGGAGGGCCAAGGTTGCTGACCCCGGCTGTAGTGTTTCTGAACGTCCGCTAAATCATATTCTGGTGTTAAAACAAGCATTTTCCTCATTTCCGTCCGTCAGCGGGGGTCAGACGAGTGCACTACGTGCACAGGTACTAGCGCACCTCCCTGCGTCCGTCGCAGCTTTGTGATGGTTCGACCGGGTGGGCCACACGGTGTCCGTGAACTTCTCCCCCTGACTTAAACACACGCGCCTCACTTACCAGCAAAGCCCCCGTGAGCCGCATAGGAGTGCACGGCAGAATCGGGAATCAGTGCAGTGTCTTAGCAGGTTAGTAAAGTGCAAGCTGCCATCATCCTTGGTTATACGGAGGATCTACAGGTCAGTCTGTATTGGTGATGGCAAACCTCGACTCCCCAGATGTTTTGAAACTACATGTCCCATGATGCTCCAGCAGCTTTAAGGCTGGCTAGGCATCACAGACAATGTAATTCCAAAACATCTAGGGCAGGGCTGTCAAACTCACGGATGCCGAGGTCTACAATTTCCAGAATTCTTCCAGTGTAATAGATGGCCAGGGAATCATGAGAGTTGTAGTTCATAAATAACTGGGGGTTCAGAGCTTGACAGTCATGCTCTAGGTCTAGGGTGCCGATGTGCGCCATCACTGGTCTATAGCTCTTCAACCTGCACCTGATCTGCACCTTTTCTGCAGGAGCTTCTATCTTTTTAACATCAAAGCACATCATGCATTTGTCACTAGCACTGATGTTTAATCCTACCATAAGAAACACGGGGCGTTTATATTTTAACATCATTGCACATCATCCATTTGTGACTAGCACTGATGTTCATTTATAGTGTAAGGAGCACAAAGCTTCTATCATTTTAACTTCAATTCACATAATCCATTTTTAACTAGCACTGATGTTCATTTATAGTGTAAGGAGCACAAAGCTTCTATCATTTTAACTTCAATTCACATAATCCATTTTTAACTAGCACTGATGCTTAACCATAACATAAGAAGCACACTGCTTGTATCATTTTAACTTCAATGCATATCATCCATCTGTAACTAGAATTGATGTTTGAACATACCATAAGAAACACAGGGCTTCAATATTTTTAACATTAATGCACATCATCCATTTGTTACTAGCACTGATGTTTAATCATAGCATAAAAAGCATGACGCCTCTATCATTTTAACTTCAGTGCACATCATCCATCTGTAATTAGAATTAATGTTTAACCGTAGCATAAGAAGCACAAGGCTTGTAACTTCAATGCACATCATCCATTTAGAACTAAAATGTATATTTAGCCATAGCCTAAGAATCACGGGCTTCTAGAATTTGTAACTTCATTGCACATCATCCATTTACAACTAGTGATGATATTTATTAATCCCTGGGCATCGTAGACCCTCCTAGCATCTACCTAATAGGTGAAAGGGCTTATTAACCCCTGGAGCCAGGAGCCTTCCATTTTAACTACAATGCCTATCATCCTTTGCTTAGTGATGACAATGCATATAGATACCTAGTGTAACCGCCCTTTGGTGTCTTTCCCTTTATGTGCTCTATGCTCTCTTGCTGTTTTCGGCATGCCCCAGCATGCGCACTCTACACCCACTAAGCTCTCCACGTGCCGCGGGACAAGATGCACCATTAAGGTCGACGAGAGGTTAGGGAGATTTGGGGATTTATCCACTAAATGATGAATTTCCGGTGGTTTTTAACACTTATGTCTGGGTTAATTTTCTGGAAACGCTATTCTTTTCTCGGATTATTCCTTATTTAGTGAATCGACTCATTAACGCTTCGGAAAACTCTTCTTCTGAGCATCATGGGCTTAGCAGTCCACAGATGTCGTCGGGGTGAGGACATCGACCCTCTCCTGCCTTTTTTTGCAGGCTGAAATCGCTTGCGATACGTGTCATTGTTTCCCTCCAGGTGACAGCACTCACATCGCTCTTCTTAGACCTCGTCCATCAAAATGTGTCAAGGTTCTCCCGGATGCCGCGCTCCTTTATTTGTGTCTAAACCCACTTCTGACACCAGCAGGACTGGATCGGTCCCATCTATTTCTCCCCAGGGGTGGGTCATGCCCCCCCTTTTCTGGCATAATAAGGACCTGCTGGATGTGCCGGGGTGACTGCAGACTCTTATCTGCCAATTATCGCAGAGAATATGACACATTTGCTCGGGTACAATTAGTTCTCTTAGCGCGAGTGTCATATGCGCTCCTTTCACACGCTGCCAACGAGGCAGCTGCGCGAGAAAAACCGAGGACGGCAACATTAACGCTGCCGCTGCTAGAGACGCACGACGGGGACAGGGAAAAAAGTGGCGCGTTAGAGGCTGGAGGGAAAAGGTGGGAAAAGATAATGAAACGATAACAAAAAAACAACGTATCTTTTATCGCTGAGTTTAATGACCGTGAAACACGAGTGAGCGACACGGGAAAGATAAAACTCACCGCGCTGTGGCAGGACGCGACCGATACGACACGGAGGAATGGCTGAACAGAGATACAGTCACTTATATAGCGCCAACAGATTCCGCAGCGCTTTACAATGGGGGAAGCACAAACGTGACACATACAGGGTTATTCAAAGAGATCCGAATGGCTGGAGAAAGGTAACCGAGCAGTGAAATTCAGCGTTCGGTTACCTTTCCTGGCCATTCGGCTATCCAGAGAGCAGGCAGTTCGCCAAATCCTGGCGAATTGCCTGCACATACGGTGCCTGTTCGGTGCCTGTTCGAGGGCAGTGAAATCCCCATAGAGAAGCAATGCTTCCTCTATTCAGAGAACACAAAACAGCAGGGAAAAGTTGCCGAAATGCCCTGCTGTTCTGTGGTTTAATTCGGCAGGTTTATTCAGGCGAATCCCATAGGCTTCAATGTTAAAAATATTCCCGTTTTAATTCAATATCTAATAAACCGTTCATTATAAAATTCTGCAGCAAAGAGTCTCTTTATTTATAGATTTTTTAGGATCTTTTAGGCATTTTTTGGAATTTTATTTGCAAACTTTTTTTTCCATTTTTTTTAAATCGTTTTTTCTTTTTTCTGTAACAGCCCTTTTTATTATCATTCATTGGATCATATGTCAATTTCAGACATTTTCGTTCAGTAGTTTTTTTGCAAACAGCGTTTCACTTTTCAAACATTCAAGCGTACTGTTTTTTTTTTCACCTCTTTCGTCTCCGTGTCGGGTTTTTCCGGCGGCTGCTCTGCGCTGTGATCTGCAGCTGCTCGGGTTTCTCTGGCGTGTTCGACGAGGTTAATCCATCTGTTTTCTGCAGGTTTCGGTGAGTGTTCAGCGAGTTTGTGGCGGGGTTTTCCCTGCATTACGACGGCCCTGTGGTGCTTGCGGAATACACCGCAGAGTCGCCGAAATGGGATCGCCAAATCGCACCGAATTGAAGAGAATGAAAAGTCACCGAACGTGCAATGAATTTTTCATTCTCTTTGAATAACCCTGCAAGGTTATTGTTATTTTATAGTGACTCGTTTAGAAATGCCAGCAAATTTAGCATCGCGCCATGCGCCATTTTTTGCGTTTCCACTGGTTTGCGGAAAAATGCTCATTTCAGTTACGGTTTGTCACAGAGTTGAGGAATAAACTGTATTATTCTTAGCACATTCTGGACTACATTTATGTTAATTACATAATTTGGGTAATTTATATGTGACTAAAATGTCACGCCGAATTTGATGCTCGCTGTTCTGAAAAAAATAATAATACATTTTTTTTCGAAAAAGGCAATTTTTTGGGAAGGGTTAAAATATTCAGCTTCAATTTTTTTTTTTTTTTGTAAGTACCTATGGTAGGGTAGTTTATGTAAAATAACCAAAAACAATTAAGCCCTGATACTTATCTCCTTTTTTTTACAGGAACCCACAAATATGAGGGGTTATTCAGAGAGAGCCGATCTGGCCCTGAAATGTCCCGGAACAGGGAATTTCCCGTACGGTGACATTTCGGGGCCATTTGGCTATTCAGAGAGCAGGCAGTTTGCCAAATTTTGGCAAAATGCCAGCAAGTACAGTGCGTAAACTACTATGGCAGTGAAATCTCTCATAGAGAAGCAATGGTTAATCTATTCACAGACACCGAACAGCAGAGAAAATTTGACAAAGTGCCCTGCTGTTCGGTGTTTTCATTCGTCAGGTTTATTCAGGCGAATCCCATAGGCTTCAATGTTAAAAATATTCCCGTTTTAATCCAATATCTATTAAACCGTTTATTATTTTATTCTGCAGCAAAAAGTCTCTTTATTTACTATTTTTTAGGATCTTTTAGGCATTTTTCTGGGGGGTTTTGCAAACTTTTTATTTTTTTAAGCATTTTTTTCTTTTTTCTGTAACAGCCCTTTTTATTATCATTCATTGGATCTTTATATGTAAATTCCAGACATTTTCATTCAGTAGTTTCTCTTCAAACAGCGTTTCACTTTTCAAACTTTTAGGCTGGGGTCAGACCAGCGCACTTTTAACGTGCGTTCTGGCGCACATAATTACGGCCGCACTAGCAGCAGATGACGGGCAATGACGGCCAATATACGATGTACGGCCGCACAAAAGTCCGGCCGTGCAACGCAAGTGGAATTTGAACGCATTTTTCTGAGAACGCTGAACCGCTAGTACTGACGTACAGCTGCGGCATAGAGGCGTGTGTGCGTGATTAGGAGATGTCAGACGCTGCTAATGTCCAGCCTACATAACGTCCAGACGCAAAAAGAGTTTTATTGACGATCCGTACAAAATCACGCCCGAAAATGTGCATCGTCTGACCGTTTTTGCGCATTCCGTGAAAAAATACGTCAATGGGTTCGGACGCACTTTTTCACGTTCGCGGGGAAAAATGCTTTCGTCTGACCGTAGCCTGAGAGCGTATTATTTTGTTTTTTTTACCCCATTTGTCTGTTTGTCGGCTTTTCCCATTGACTGGTCTGCACTGTGACCGGCGGCTCCTCGGCTACATTCGACGTGTTTGATGTGTTTTTTGCGGCGGTTTCTGCGGGTTTTCGGTGAGTTTTCAGTGAATTTCAGCGGGTGTTCAACTGGTGTTCGGCGTGGTTTTTCTGGCAGGTGTTTGACAGGATTGTGGCAGGTTTTCCCTGCACCCTGGGGACCCTGCGGTGAATGCAGAATTCACCGCAGGGTGGGGAACTTTGATTCCCGAAAGTGCGAGGAACGAGAAAGCACCGAAATGTTGGCGACATTTCGGTGCTCTCCGAATGACCCCCAAAGTCTCAGTGGCGCTGTCCTTTAGCTGTCACTAAAGAGCAGGCAGGAAGCTTTCTGTGTAAAACAGAGAGGACAGCAACAGGGGAGCAGGGACAGGCTGAGGGGAGCACGGACAGGCTGAGGGGAGCACGGACAGGCTGAGGGGAGCAGGGACAGGCTGAGGGGAGCACGGACAGGCTGAGGGGAGCAGGGACAGGCTGAGGGGAGCAGGGACAGGCTGAGGGGAGCAGGGACAGGCTGAGGGGAGCACGGACAGGCTGAGGGGAGCACGGACAGGCTGAGGGGAGCAGGGACAGGCTGAGGGGAGCACGGACAGGCTGAGGGGAGCAGGGACAGGCTGAGGGGAGCAGATATGTGCATTTAGCTTCGAATCGCAATTCAGGCAAATTTATGCCGATTCGTATTTCAGAAGCACTTCTGAAAAAACTAATCGATTTCGTCCGAAACGGAACGAAAAGGAAACAAAATAGTATATAACGAATTGATTTAGTTTTTACGTATAGATTCATTATACCGTTTCACTCACATTCAGCAGCCCTTTCCTTGGTGCTGAAATATGTTTCAGCACCAAGGACAGCACCCGCCGAATGCAGCCAGACTGAAGGAAAGAAAAAAAAAAAAGGAAAAAAAAACGCTGCGTGCAGCAAAGAAAAAAAACCTACAGGGTAATTCAGAGAGCATGAAAAGCAGGAGAATGACTGGAGAATGAAAAATTCTAGGTCAAAATAACCAATTTGGAAAATGAGATGAAAGGGAGAATTTTTCTGGTTTGGCTATTTTGACCTAGAATTTTTCATTCTCCAGTCATTCTCCTGCTTTTCACCGCTCTCTGAATAGCCCTGCTAGTCTTTTCAAAATAATTAGGAATCCAAAAATGTCACAAACAAATATAGGACAAGGTGATATAGACAAAGACAGACACCATGGGGGGGGGGGGGAATCATTGGTGGTCAGTAATGTGTTTTTTTACGGCTAGTACCGTATAACTCAAACATTTGAGTCCTGCTTGTGAGTAATAAAAAGCTGAGACATCAGACGCCCTGGCCTCACTTTGCTATATGTCTGGGTCAGACAGATGCTTTGATGGAGCCGCGATAAATCTGATTAACGCCTGCATTTCGCTGTCTGCCCACGGAGCCTCTGTAGGCACGGTGCCACCAGGCCGCCACTCACATGGAGAAAAACAACAACACGTAATAATGTGTAGCAAATGCCCTGACAGGTAGACTGTATTATATATATATATATCATGTTCATCCTTTATAAGTAAAAAAAAATTGAAGATTTCATGTAAATAGTAATTCTGTGCATTCCTTACGTCCGCTGCACTCCCGAGCGTGGTACAAAATCGTTTGTTTTGTTGCTTTAACCTTCTTTAGACAGTTTATACTCGTGATGCTGCCACCTTTATCAATGATACAGAATGCCAGGTGTTTTATTAAACCCATTCACTACCAAGAGCTTTTTCTTAAACAGATGGTTATCATAACCTTTATTAGAAAAATGGGACGCCTAATAAACCATTAAATATAGGGTAAAATGGCAATTTTGCACAGAGTTTGTTGTTTTGAGCTGGTTAAAATATGAAAATTATTTCAATCTGCTCATTTTTCATGTATTAGTTTATCCTTTTTACAGAAATATCGCTGGGTTGAAGGGTTGTAAACTCTAGATGGTGTCCCTTATCTGGCACAATGTCACACGGGGTCTGCATTGTCAGCATAAAAGCCTTTGTGTCAGTAAATGTGCTGCAGACAGAAAATAAAATTGTGAGATCTCCTGCTTATGGGGATTTGTAGTGATCAGAATGAGATTATTAGCAATGCAATATCTGTATGTGCTGCATAATGCCTGTGTATGGGAATTACAGCAACACCTTGTATCTGTATGTGCTGCATAATGCCTGTGTATGGCAATTACAGCAACACCTTGTATCTGTATGTGCTGCATAATGCCTGTGTATGGCAATTACAGCAACACCTTGTATCTGTATGTGCTGCATAATGCCTGTGTATGACAATTACAGCAACACCTTGTATCTGTATGTGCTGCATAATGCCTGTGTATGGCAATTACAGCAACACCTTGTATCTGTATGTGCTGCATAATGCCTGTGTATGGCAATTACAGCAGTACCTTGTATCTGTATGTGCTGCATAATGCCTGTGTATGGCAATTACAGTAATACATTGTATCTGTATGTGCTGCATAATGCCTGTGTATGGCAATTACAGTAACACCTTGTATCTGTATGTGCTGCATAATGCCTGTGTATGGCAATTACAGCAACACCTTGTATCTGTATGTGCTGCATAATGCCTGTGTATGGCAATTACAGCAACACCTTGTATCTGTATGTGCTGCATAATGCCTGTGTATGGCAATTACAGCAACACCTTGTATCTGTATGTGCTGCATAATGCCTGTGTATGACAATTACAGCAGCACCTTGTATCTGTATGTGCTGCATAATGCCTGTGTATGGCAATTACAGTAATACATTGTATCTGTATGTGCTGCATAATGCCTGTGTATGGCAATTACAGTAACACCTTGTATCTGTATGTGCTGCATAATGCCTGTATATGGCAATTACAGCAACACCTTGTATCTGTATGTGCTACATAATGCCTGTGTATGGCAATTACAGCAACACCTTGTATCTGTATGTGCTGCATAATGCCTGTGTATGGCAATTACAGCAACACCTTGTATCTGTATGTGCTGCATAATGCCTGTGTGTGGCATTTACAGCAACACCTTGTATCTATATGTGCTGCATAATGCCTGTGTATGGCAATTACAGCTACACAAGGGTCAAGTCCTGGAAAAAAAAGTGAGGGAACTCACCCACAAATTCCACAACCCCTATTACCTGAAGAAGAAATATAGTGTAGCAGACAAGCTTTCAAAAGTGTAACGCTCTTCTTCAGGTCTGAAAACTGTACTGATCAGTGAAAGGTATCACTACGTACAGGTATACTCGTGATTTTGGCAACTGGACTAACCCATTATATATAATATATATATATATATATCACATACATATATATATATCCAGGCACAGACCCCCCCAGAATTATATACACAGGCACTGGTCCCCAAGAATAATTTACCCAGCACTGGACCCCCAGAATAATATGCACAGCACTGAGCCCCCGGAATAATATACACAGCACTGAGCCCCAGAATATTATGCACAGCACTGAGACCCCAGAATAATATACCCAGCACTGGACCCCCAGAATAATATGCACACCACTGAGCCTCCAGAATAATATGCACAGCACTGGGCCCCCAAAATAATATACACAGCACTGAGCCCCCAGAACTATATACACAGCACTGAGGCCCCAGAATAATATACCCAGCACTGGACCCCCAGAATAATATGCACACCACTGAGCCTCCAGAATAATATGCACAGCACTGGGCCCCCAAAATAATATACACAGCACTGAGCCCCCAAAATAATATGCACAGCACTGAGCCCCCAGAATAATATACCCAGCACTGAGCCCCCAGAATAATATACCCAGCACTGGACCCCCAGAATAATATGCACAGCACTGGTCCCCCAAAATAATATGCTCAGCACTGAGCCCCCAGAATAATATACCCAGCACTGGACCCCCAGAATTATATACACACCACTGAGCCCCCAGAATAATATACCCAGCACTGGACCCCCAGAATAATATACCCGGCAATGGTTATATGGATATATTTGCCCCAGCTCACGTGGATATTTTTTCCTCCCTTAGCTCACATGGATATATTTGCCCCAGCTCATATGGATATATTTGCCCCAGCTCATATGGATATATATTGCCCCAGCTCACACATGGATATATTGCCCCAGCTCATATGGATATATTTGCCCCCAGCTCACACATGGATATTGCCCCAGCTCACACATGGATATATTGCCCTAACTCACACATGGATATATTGCCCCAGCTCACACATGGATATATTGCCCCTAGCTCACACATGGATATATTGTCCCAGCTCATATGTATATATTGCCCCCAGCTCACACATGGATATATTGCCTCAGCTCATATGGATATATTTGCCCCAGCTCACACATGGATATATTGCCCCAGCTCATATATATATATATTGCCCCAGCTCATATGTATATATTACCCCCAGCTCAAATGTACACATTGCCCCAGCTCATATGTATATATTGTCCCCAGCTCACACATGGATATATTGCCCCAGCTCATATGGATATATTGCCCACAGCTCTCACATTGATATATATTGCCAGCAGCTCACACAATGATATATTGCCCCAGCTCATATGGATATATTGCCCCCAGCTCACACATGGATACATATTGCCCCAGCTCAGACATGGATATATTGCCCCAGCTCATATGGATATATTGCCCCAGCTCCCACATGGATATATATTGCCCCAGCTCACACATGGATATATATTGCCCCGGCTCACACATGGATATATTGACCCAGCTCATATGGATATATTGTCCCCCAGCTCTCACATGGATATATATTGCCCCCAGCTCACACATGGATATATATTGCCCCCAGCTCATATGGATATATTGCCCCAGCTCATATGGATATATTGCCCCAGCTCTCACATGGATATATATTGCCCCAGCTCACACATGGATATATATTGCCCCAGCTCACACATGGATATATATTGCCCCCAGCTCATATGGATATATATTGCCCCAGCTCATATGGATATATTGCCCCAGCTCTCACATGGATATATATTGCCCCAGCTCACACATGGATATATATTGCCCCAGCTCACACATGGATATATATTGCCCCAGCTCACACATGGATATATTGACCCAGCTCATATGGATATATTGTCCCCCAGCTCTCACATGGATATATATTGCCCCCAGCTCACACATGGATATATATTGCCCCCACCTCATATGGATATATTGCCCCAGCTCACACATGGATATAATGCCCCAGCTCACACATGGATATATTGCCCCCAGCTCACACATGGATATATTGCCCCTGCATCTTATGGATATATTGCCCCCAGCTCACACATAGATATATTGCCCCAGCCCACCTCTCTCCTCTGCCAGGCCCGAAACAATTTAGCTGGCCGCACCTTGCTGGCGGCCGCATGTTTTTCCTCCTACGACGAGCGGCCGCTGGCATGAAGTGTGGCCGCTTGCCCGGGATCCAACAGCCAGCCGCGAATTCCCGCGAGATCGGCCACACTTCATGCCAGCGACCACTCGTCGTAGGAGGAAAAACACGCGGCCGCCGGCAATGTGCGGCCAGCTAAATTGTTTTGGGCTGGGGCCACAGCGGGGACAAGTACGGAAATGCCGTTTCCACAGGACTCGAGCCCTGAACCTTGTATCTGTATGTGCCGCATAATGCCTGTGTATGGCAATTACAGCAACACCTTGTATCTGTATGTGCCGCATAATGCCTGTGTGTGGCAATTACAGCAACACCTTGTATCTGTAGGTGCTGCATAATGCCTGTGTATGGCAATTACACCAACACCTTGTATCTGTTTGTGCCGAATAATGCCTGTGTATGGCAATTACAGCATCACCTTGTATCTGTAGGTGCTGCATAATGCCTGTATATGGCAATTACAGCAACACCTTGTATCTGTATGTGCTGTATAATGCCTGTGTATGGCAATTACAGCAACACCTTGTATCTGTATGTGCTGCATAATGCCTGCGTATGGCAATTACAGCAACACCTTGTATCTGTACTGTACAGGGATTTACACTCATTATAATCCCCTGAATCTTATCCCTGTACAGCAGCGACTGACCCCACAGCTCTCCCTGTATTCTGCCAAATCCCTGGCTGCTGGAATGCTGCAGTAAAGTTTGTTGAGCTTTTTGTTCCACAGTCAAAGTGGAGGCTCCTATTTGCAGCTTCTTTACAGTAATACAGTGTGACAGGAGTGAATTCTCACAGCCTCGTGGGTCATTCCTTGGGAAACGCATAGGTTGGCTTAAGATTCAGGAGAAAAACAAAGCCTTATTTTCTAAGACCCAGGATCCAGTGGCCGAACTGGTTCCTCATGTCGAATGCTGGTGAAAGGTAGGATCAAGAAGACCTGGTCCTTGTAAGATGCACTTTTAGCTCCACAAACATGGAAAAGAAGAACTCGCCCGGCCGGAGGATCCTCCACTGTTCCATTCTTTTACTTTTCCAGCATGAAACGTAATTTTTCCTATTATTAGAAGCTGTGGGAATCAGTCGCTGTCCCTCCTGAGTCCTCCTGATCACATTAGTCATCCTCGAACAGACCGTAAATACTCGTCCTCCTCAGTGGATCCAGCGGTGTGGGCTCTGCGGAGTGGGTATTCGTGCTCGTCTGTAAGGAGTTTCACCATTACTGCTCATCAGAAGGAAAATCAAAGAAAGACATGACTGGCAACACATGGGTGGAAATCATTTATTACCCTGTGCCCCAAGGTGCTCTCAAACACATGGAATGGAAACCACAAACATGAACCCCGTACCCTTATCCTGGCATCAATAGACACACTGGATACTTTGTCATAAATTTTGAAGCTCCTAAAAGGGGATTCACCTGATCTCCTTCGCGCAGAGAGACTCGGTATCGGGTGCCATTCTCTACCCACAAATACAAAAGGTGGAATGGACAAATGGGAGACTGAACCGACAGGACGAACAGGAGAGACAGAAGGAAAGGGGTGTAAGTCTCACACAAATACTAAGCTAAACCCTAATACTAACCCCGGTCCTAATGCTAACCCTAACTTTAATACTAACCCCAACCATAATATTAACCCAAATACTATTAACCACAAAACTATAACTAGCTGTAACCATAATGCTAACCCTAACATTAATATTAACCCCAATACTAACCTAATCCTAAATTAACCCTGACCCTAGTGTAAATCCAATATCTCCTAACCTTAATACTAACACTTATACTAACCCTAACCTTAATATTAACCTCAATACTATTGACCACAAAACTAATACTATCTGTAACCATAATGCTAACCCTAACCTCAATACTAACCTAAATACTAACCTAACCCCAAACTAACCCCGACCTAGTATTAATTGCAAATCCAATACTAATCCTAACCTTAATACTAATACTTACACTTATACTAAACCCAACCCTATTACTAACCTTAGTACTGACTATAACCCTAATACTAACTCCAATACCTTTAACCACGAACCTAACACTAGATTGTACTAATCTTAGACTATAAGCTCTCAAGCAGGGTCCTCTCTCCTATGTCTGTTTAACGTGTATTTGTTATTCTGTCTTTCACATTGTACAGCGCTACGGAATTTGTTGGCGCTTTTTAAATAATTGTAGCTGTAATACTAGCTGTAACCTAAATACTAACCCTAACATTAATACTAACCCCAATCCCAATACTAGCCTAAGCCTACACTAACCCAAACCCTGCTACTAACAGCAAATCCAATATTAATCCAAACTTTAATGCTAACTGTAATACTAACCCTAATACTAACCCTAATGCTAACTGTAATACTAACCCTAATACTAACCCTAATGCTAACTGTAATACTAACCCTAATACTAACCCTAATGCTAACTGTAATACTATTAACGATAAACCGAATACTAACTGTAGCCCTAATACTAACCCTAACATTGATGCTAACCCTAACCCAGATCCTAGCCCAACCCTAAAATTAACTGCAAATTCAACCCTAATCCTAACCTTAATACTAGCACTAATACTTACCCCAAACCTGATACTAACCTTATTACTAACTGTAACCCTAATACTAACCTTAACATTAAAACTACACTTTTACATATCTAATCCTAATCAGTGGTGTATTTAGGTTTTGTGCTGCCCTAGGCCTGACTAAACTCGTGCACCCCTAATTTAAATTTGACGCACCCCTTCCTGTCAAGGGCACACCTCTTCCTGGTTAATCCCCACCCTTCCTCTTTAAGCTCCACCTTTTCCTCTTAGAACTCCGCCTTTTCCTCTCTTTATATTAAAAGTGGATACCAAGTGCCTACTTGTATATTTTGTATACCATTTCAAATGTATCTATTGAGATGAATTTAAACATTTCATAATTTTATTTAAGTATTTTTACAAAGAACAGCCACGCATGTCAAGTAACGGGATCACAGCCGCTCTAATTGGTGGAACAATAAAATCCACAGAAACGTGCACTGCATATGAGCATATCACAGAGCTGCAAAGCAATAAAACCCACAGAAATGTGCAGTGTGTGAGCATATCACAGAACTGCACAGCAATAAAACTCACAGTAATGTGCAGTGTGTATGAGCGTATCCCAGAGCTCCAGGGCAATAAAACACTCACAGTAATATGCAGTGTGTATCACAGAATCCACAGCAATAAAACTCCCAGCAATGCAATGTGCGGTGTGTATGAATGCATCAGAATCCACTGCAATAAAACTCCCAGCAATGCAATGTGTGGTGTGTCAGCGTATCAGAATCCACAGCAATAAAACTCCCAGCAATGCAATGTGCGGTGTGTATGAGTGCATCAGAATCCACTGCAATAAAACTCCCAGCAAACCGAGTGTATATGAGCACACAGCAATTATTTATTCTACATTTACCGGCCTCTGTCCGCAGTAGGGCTGTGTGCAGAGTCAGCAGGGACTGTGTACAGACTCAGCAGGAGGTCCCTCCAGGCCACGTTAGGATCACGGCTGTGCCTGTGCGTGGAGCCATCTTGTCAGCAGTGGGGTGCCACTGCCAGAGGGTGCACCGTGGCTCTGATTCCCTTCCCGGTGGGTGTTCAGTCCAGAATAGAGTGACAGTCCATGTTAACGAAAGGGCGGGCAGCTGCGTGCATGCGTGTCACGTGGTTCAGCCAGTCAGGTGGTACTGAGACTCAGTACCACCTGACTGGCCGGACCGAGTGTGACCTGCACACAAGCAGCCTCACCAGGAGCCAGGCAGCTCAATGACAAATTTCTATCACTGCAGTGCTGTTAAGGAAAGTCCACTTTAAACAGCAGTAAGCAGACAGGGCTTCATATTCTGCTGAAACCCCCCCCCTTTACCTGCCGTTTACTGTCATCTTCTCTCTCTCTCTCTGGACACAAATCACATCCCCCTCCCCTCTCCTAGAGCTGCTGCGGGGCAGGGGAGGAGCTATGGAGGGAGGAGACGGGGATTTTTATTCTATTCGATTTTATTCCGTATGCAAACGCCATGCTCCGCTGCTCGTTGTTTGAGAACACAGCTCAAAGCTGACACACAGTGACAGTGGCACCTCCTAGTACCCCCTAATGACACCCCAATAATCACTGGTACCTGGGGCGGCCCGCCCTCCGCCACTCCTCTAAGTACACCACTGCTCTGTGATATGCTCACACACAAGTTTGGCGAACTGCCAGCAAGTACGGTGCTGTTTGAAGGCAGTGCAAATCCCCATAGAGAAGTAATGGTTAATCTATTCAGAGAACACCAAACAGCAGAGAAATGTCAGTGAAATGCCCTGATGTTCGGTGGTTTCAATCAGCAGGTTTATTCAGGCAAACCCCATAGGTTTCAATGTTAAAAATATTCCCGTTTTTATGCAATATCTAATAAACCATTTATTATTTTAATCTGCATAAAAAGTCTTTTTATTTATCGGTTTTTTATTTATTTTTTAGTACCTTTTTAGTAATTTTTCAGAATTTTTCTGGCAAAATTCCCCCCCTTTTTTTTAATAGCGGTTCTTTTTTCTGTAACAGAACTTTTTATTATCAATCATAGGATCTTATATGTAAATTCCAGACATTTTCGTTCAGTAGTTCTTTTGAAAACAGCAGGCCAAGGGTTTGCGGTGGCAGCATACAGCGGCCGACTCCATGCACTTTGGGGACCCTGCGGTGAATGGTGAATTCACTGCAGGGTTGGGAAATTTTATTCCCCGAAGTGCAGGAAACTACAGAACACCAAAATGTTGGCGTCATTTCGGTGCTCTGTGAGTAACCCAATTAGTGGTGAGGTTTTTTGTTGCCCCCTGGAAAGTGAAAGCCTAGGCCTTGCCTACCCAGGACATACTTGAAAATTAGTGACATCTCAATGTTTCCTTCCTGGTAAAATAGTTTGTAAAAGTAAAAAAAAACAAAAAACAATTATTTATTTTTATTTTTTAGGGGTGGGGCCACCCAGCGGGCCACCGCCCCCTGGAAAGTGCCGCCCTAGGCCTGGGCCTTGTTGGTCTAGGCCAAAATACACCAGTGATCCTAATACTAACCAACACTAATACTAACCCCAACCCTAATACTAACTCTAACACTATTCTCATTCCTAGTATTCACCCCAGCTCCAATACTAACCCTAACTTTAATTCCAATGCTGACCTCAACCCCAATACTAATCCTAGCCCTAATACTAACACTGACACACAGACCCTGATACACACACTTACCCTTAAGGGACACACACACACTGACTGACACCCCTAACACACTAACCCTGACACAGCTCTGACACACACACACACACACACACCAAGCAACCACAC
Source organism: Leptobrachium leishanense (assembly GCA_009667805.1). Lineage (NCBI taxonomy): Eukaryota > Metazoa > Chordata > Amphibia > Anura > Megophryidae > Leptobrachium > Leptobrachium leishanense. Next base: position 44,072,212 of record CM019066.1, on the reverse strand, counting down.
CTATATCCTTCTGGTCGGCTTCCTGCCCCAGAGCCTGCACCATCCCATAAACCTGTGGCCATACATCACCTGATGGAGCTCAGCACCCCCCCCCTTCAAACATGTGCCACCCTACACAAACACACACCTGCTGGTGACTACGAGATGTTCCAGCTGCTGGAGCAGAGCTTCTGTCCTTAAGCTGCTGAAGGGCTACAAGAGGGAGGTGATGAAGGGTACCCTATTGTCTTAGCTATGGGAGAATTGCCCACATTGTCCTGCCGTGCCCCCCGTCACTATTGACAGGTGGCGCCGTTCAGTAATCTCCAGCAGCACTCGGATTCACGCAGTGTTTACTCATTTTACAGAAGAATAACAGTTACCGACGTTCAGGGTTGTTAGCAGGAACTTCGCTGCCGGTGTTGAGTCTCCCTTTCTGGATCGCCGATGTTCACTATAGTTGGAACATTGATGAAGAAAGCTTAACATCGCGTTTATACTGTTATTTGAGTCATTTCAGCGGCGTATTCCCTTTATATATTTTTAGTAACAGACCTGTATTGCGGGTTCTTCTAAGCCTTACCCACACAATCAGTGGGATTCATTTGGATTCCGAGAAAAGACGATTCTTCAGAAAACCATAGGTAACATTTTTGTTATTTATTTCCGCTGAAAGGTTTTGAGCCGATGAATGAGCCGAGGAACAGAGGAACAGGCATTGATTCGGTGAACATTTCTCGTAGGTGTAATAAAATACCCAAACCAAAACAACAAAACCTATCACTACGGAAGCATTAACGGAAAAAGGGAATCACATGTATCAGCTGTTTATTAACACTTAACAATCTCTCTTTCTATCTTTCTCTCTCACACACATTCATCCCTCTTATTTTTCTTTCTTTCATTCTTTCATTCTCGCTCACGCTTTCTTCCCTCTCTTTTATTTTTCTTTCTTTCTCTCTTTCTCTTTCTCTCTCACCTTCTTCCCTCTCCCATCTCTTTTCTTTCTCTCCTTCTCTGTCCCTTTCTTACTCTCCCTCTCTCTTTTCTTTCTCTCTCTCTCCCCTCTCTTTTCTTTGTCTCCCTCTCTTCTCTCTTTCCCTCCCTATGTCTCTCACTCGCTTGTCTCTTTCTGTCCGCATGTCTCTCACTCTCTTCTCTCTCTTTTTTCTCTCTTTTCTTTTTCTCTTTCTTTCTCTCTCTCTGCCCCTCTCTTCTCTCACACACACACACCATTTTCTCTCTTCTGCTCATTTTGTTTTTCTTTCTCCTCCCACTTCACTCTATTTTCATTCTCTCATTTGCTGTTTTCTCTCTTTTTTTCATCCCCCTCTCTCCCTCTGTTCTCTCTCTTTTCTTTCTCTCCCTCTCACTTTCTCTCTCTAACTATCTCTTTATTTCTCTTTTCTTTCTGTTTTTATTCTTTCCCTTTCTTTCTTTCTCTTTTCTTTCTCTGTTTTTATTCTCTCCCTCTCTTTCTTTCTCTTTTCTTTCTCTCTCCTTTTCTATCTTTCGTTCTCTTTCATTTCCTCCTTGCTCACTCTTTGTGTTTTTTTCTCTCTCTCCTTTCTTTTCTTTCTTTCTCCAGCTCTTCTCTCTTTTCTTTCTCTCTCTCTCTTCTCTATACTTTTTTCTCTCTCTTCTTTTTCTTTTTCTCACTCTTTTCCTTCTCTCTCTCTCCCCCTCTCGTCTGAAACACACATCAGTTTGTCTCCCTCTTTTTTTTCATTCTCTCTCTTTCCCTCTCTTTGCATTCCCTCGTTCTCCCTCTGTTCTGTCTTCTCCCTCTTTCTCTTTTCATTTTCTCTCTCTTTTCCTTCTCTCACTATTCTTTCTTTCCTTCTCTTTTCATTCCCTCGTTCTCCCTCTGTTCTGTCTTCTCCCTCTTTTAATTTTCTCTCTCTTTTCCTTCTCTCTCTATTCTTTCTTTCCTTCTCTTTTCATTCCCTCGTTCTCCCTCTGTTCTGCCCAATCCCTCTTTCTCTTTTCGTTTTCTCTCTATTCCTTCTCGCTCTATTCTTTCTTTCTCTCTTTTGTTCTTTCCTATTCCGTAGTTCTTTTACCTTACACATATATAGACCATTTAAATACATCTGATCTATTATTCGTGTTTTATGGTGAGTTATGGCTCCTTGGTTCTGGACTTTAGAATATGTGAATGTAGTTTCTTAAAACTAATATTTTACTAATAATTTATATACTGTATATATATCGATATACTATTGTCCAATTTCCATGTAGGAACTTGCTTTTTGTTGTTCTGGGTATGACATCTGAAGGGGGCTCATGCTCTTTGTGTTGGGATCTTGGGTTTCATGGTGCCCTCATGCATACTATGGTATCTCTAGTCTGTATAGTGCGTTATAAAGAGTTGGACACTGTGTGCAGCACGTTATATGTAACGAGGTTTCCTCTGTGTTCCAGGTACGTAATGCTCTGTTCCTAGCCAGCACGCCCCTCCGTCCCAGGATGTCTCTGGAAACAATAAACCGATTGAGAGTGGGTACCATATTACGGCAGGATGGACCTGCGGAGATGCCGTTCGAAGGGGAGTTCAGCAAGGAGGACACAAGGATCCTCAAAGTGTGCTTCCACAGCAACAGCTCCAACCTGGTCAAGAACTTCAAGCTGGTGAAATGCAGCATAATGACAGAGATAAGAGTGAGTATTGCCTTGCCAAATCTCCCGCTAATCGGTGTGTGGGGCCACATTGGTTTTCGTCCTCTCCCTAACTCAATTCCTTGTGTTAAAATTAGCTTTTTCCTAATTTACAGACATTCTTTATTTCCTTCCTTATGGGATTTGTTTCTATTTAAAGGAAGAGTTCACTAGACGTGTGCAAACTCGAGTCTTTGGTTCGCTTCAGTAAACTTCAGAATCCAAAATATTTGGATGTGGGATTTTTTTCAAATTTTCCGATTTGGATCGATCCAAAATTTTGGACCATTCCGAAACATTTCGGAAATGTCCATACATTTTTTAGCCGCTATACCCCTCTATACCTTCTTCTGTAGCCCTACTCCCTCTAAACCCCCATCTTTAGCTCTTCTATCCCTCCCTCCATTTATACTACTCCTTATAACCCCAAATGTTTGTTACGGATAACAATAAGTTTAGGGTTATTTCTAGGGTTGAATTACGGTTTGGGTTGGATTACGGTTTGGGTTGGGTTACTGTTTGGGTTGGGTTACGGTTACGGTTTGGGTTACTGTTTGGGTTTGGTTACTGTTTGGTTACTGTTTGGGTTGGGTTACTGTTTGGGTTGGGTTACTGTTTGGGTTGGGTTACTGTTAGGGTTGGGTTACTGTTAGGGTTGGGTTACTGTTACTGTTAGGGTTGGGTTACTGTTTGGTTACTGTTTGGGCTGGGTTACTGTTAGGGTTGGGTTACTGTTTGGTTTGGGTTACTATTAGGGTTAAATGTTCTGTTTGTGTTAGGGTTACTATATATGGTTGTATTAGGGTTAGGGATACAGTTAGGGTTGGGATAGAGTCAGGGTTACTGATATGGATACTGTTATTGTTTATATTTGTACTAGGGTTAGTGCTATGATTAGGGCTAGGGTTACTTCTACGGTTGGGTTTGTCAGGCTCGTGCCAGGATGGAGCCATGGCGGAGCCTTAGGTTTAAATTTATTTTCCCAGGCGATGGGGAGAGCAAAACAGGCAGACACAGGAAGCTGTATATGGTATAGTAAGTGTATTCCAAAAAGGTAGGCACACAGCAACACTCTTATACACAATAACAGAGCACGGAAACAAACAGACAAGTCTCTCTGCACAGAGGTAGAGTCTTGATGCCCCAGGGATAGTGGGCTATGCAGTGACCACCAAGTAGGAACCAGGAGCTCTTTGCAAAGTACCTTGAGAGCAGGATGGTGGAGCGAGGCTTGAATGCAGATAGCCACAGGTGTGGTCACAATACACCAGGGATAGTGGGCTAGGCAGTGTCCACCGCAGACAGGATCCACAAGCCTGGAACCAGGAGCTCTTCACAAAGGACTTGCTGTAATGCAGGCAGATGAAGCAGGAACACTTGTAGACAAGAACAATAACAGTACAGAGGATCATAGGGAATATAGACAGACTCAGGGAGAGGTAGCTCACAGAACCTCACAGTAAGCAGGATGGGGAAACACAAAAAGAGAGAGCTGTGACAGAAGGGTGTGACCAGGTTATATGCACACCCACTCAGGAGCTGGCACAGGTAATTAACCCCTGAGTGGACGCAGATATGGAGCAACAGAACATATGATGAATGAGCAGGCTTCTCGAGCTGAGGCATGACAGGGTTACTGTTAAGGTTATCGTTCTGTTTACTTCTTCCGATTGTGTTATGATTACTGCTAGGGTTACAGTTACTATTTATGTTTGTATTAGGGTTAGGAAACTAGGATAAGGGATAAGGCTAGCGTCATGGTTACTTCTAGTGTTGCGTTACTGTTAGGCTTAATTTTGATGGTGTTACAGTTTAGGTTAGGGTTAGGGTTAGGGCTAGGTTTAGTATTGCACAGAGAGCGCAATTTTTTTCCCGGTAGAAATAGGTTTTCGAATGAAATCACAAATATTTGGATCAATTTGATAAAATTTTTGGTCAATTCTGATTTTCGGTGATTTGGAATTTTACATACTCCCAAATCGCTGAAATGCCAATATATTTTTTTATTATTATTTTTTTCTTTGTCCGAAAATCATTTTGGGCAAAAACATTTATGCACATATCTAGAGTTCACAGATTCACAGACTTCTCCACCCTGATTTAATATCCTGTACTTTAGGTATTTCTCTGCGCCACAGGAACATAGCTCTCCTTTTGCTCTTCTTGGCCCTTCTAAAAGGCATTTTTTTTAGACATTTTAAGTGATATAGCGTCCATTCTGATTATTATTGTGAATGAATTAATGGAAAATGCGTCATAAATACAGACTGTAGGACAGTTTATTGTATGGAAATTATGAATCATTCCATGTCTGCTTGGCTTCTATACACCTCGCTGATACAAGAGCCACGACCGCAATGAGCGTGAAAGGTGGTTTACCATGGAACACAAGAAGCTGTGTCGCTTCCACCCCACGCATCCCCGTTCAGCGCAGCCAATGACCTTGGCTGTGTCCTTCACTGAATGAATTGTTTGTGCTCCCTGCTCTTTAATTGCTCGATGACACACAGCACCAGCCTCAACATCAAAAAAATCCTGAGATCATTCAATCGCACGTAGATACATATCGCTGCGCAAAAAATAATCATCCGCCAACTCGCTTCCATTTAGTGCATCACATTCACGGATTTTAATGACAAACCAAGTGTTGTTCATTTTATAAAAAGGCAATAATGATATTCATTGATTTAATTTAATGGTAATTGTGACGGACCACCCGGCACCCCAACTTTGTACCCCCGTCAGTCTCTGGCTTTCTCCCTGCTGGAACCCGAAATCCAGGATTCTCAGCCCAAACCTCCATAAAATCGCCAGGAAGCACCACTGTTTTAGAGTAACCGCAAAAGAGGCCGCAGGGATGACGTCCTTGGCATTTCAATACTGATCACCCTTTGTGGGTGTAGCAGTCTGATTTGCATATGAAGCAGTTGTCCCTGCACAATCGAGCTAAAATCTCGTGAGACCTGAGCGGACCCCACCGTAAAGCAGGCTACTAGTGCCGTTGCTTGTTCTCAGGACCCTCACAAACCTCTCTGTTTCTCACAACAGAAGACTAACACTTTATTTTAAAAATATACAGCTATACACATTTAAGGGACAATCCCCCTTCATTAATATAACACAGATAAGATTAACAGATCCAGTAACAGGACGATGGGAAGGAACTAGAGATGTGCATTCGTTTCGGAAAAATTACGAATTTGGAATGAAATTTGATAATTCGTATTCGGAAGTACTTCCGAATAACGAATCGATACGATACGAATTTGAAACGAAACGTATATAATGAATTTATTTCGTTTACACTGTGTCATCATCATGAAAGAAAAATTTGAATATCTGATATCGACTATAGAATTTGAAATGAACTATCAAATCGATATCAACTATTGAATTTGAAATGAACTATCAAATCGATATCAACTATTGAATTTGAAATGAACTATCAAATCGATATCAACTATCGAATTGATCTTAACTTACAAGTAATAGTCAGCAAAAGACTTTATGAAACAAATTTAATTTTGTTTCACTGTTTAATTTGACTCAAATACTAAATCTGTGACACAGCTTAAAATTTAACCCTAGCTTTTCTTTTAACAGCAAAATTTGATTAATTGGGGTTTTATTTAGTGATCCAAAATTCGAATCGATATCAACTATCGAATTGATATATGAAATTCGAATCTATTTGAAATCTCAAATCGATTCGAAACTAAACTAAACGAAATACGAAACGAAATTAGTTAAGAGATTCCGAAAACGAAATGAATTAAAAACGTAACGAAACTAATTTTTCAGCCATGCACATCCCTAGACGGAACCTTCAAAACAATGGACAGTTTACACAGGCAACCTTTATCTTAAACTGCCTGCTAGTTCCTGGGAGAAAGGGATGAGGGGAAGCATGTGAATCAAAGGAATATATTCTTACAGCGGGTGCACACTATACAGAGAGGAAGGGTAGATAATAAAGAGGGAATGTACACAGTATATATAACATGTCACTATAATAAGATATAACAGGGATGTGCGTTTCGGGTTTCGGAATTTCGGAATTTTCACGAAATTTCCCGATTCGTGTTTTCGGATGCGGCCGATTTTCCGAAAATTTTTAGATCCGAAAATGGGAGATCCGAAAAGTTTTCCGAGCCGAAACGAAATATTTTCGGAATTTTCGAATGTACTTGAAATGTGTCAAATCGAAATTTATTGCTTTGAAACGAGGAGAACAGACGTTCCGAAAAAACGAAAATTTCCGAAAAAAACGAAAAGTCGATACAAAAAACGAGCAAAGTGACACGAAAATACGAAAAATGGTCGATATTCCGAAACCATTTACAATTCCGAAAAACGAAAATTTCCGAAAATACGAAAAGTCGATACAAAAAACGAGCTAAGTGATACGAAAATACGAAAAATGGTCGAAATTCCGAAAAAAAAATGTACACGGAAAACGAGTCGAGCCGAACCGAATCAAAACAGAAATCGGTCGAAACGAGCCGAATCGAAAAGTTTAAAAATCTGAAAAATCGAATCGAATCGAAAAAAAAATCGGTGCACAAGCCTAAGATATATACGTGAATAATACACAGACATCAGGGAATAGGGTATTAATGGACCAAAGCTAGTTGCTTCTGAGGTAACCGGCCATTATGACTAGACCCCTGAAGAACTTTCCCAACACCAGCCCAAACAAAACAGATCCCCGGAGGAATATTAACCCCTGCAGCCTGAGTTATTATTTTTTTCTCATATTTTTCTGTGTTTTATCCTCCCTTCTAAATTTATGGAAATGTTATTTTATGGTCTATGTTTCGGTTTAGCAAAGAAAAGTTGCTGTAAAACCTAATGCTGACCATGATAGAAAGGTGTCTGCACACACATGACACGCACCACCTACCTAGAGATTGCCGAAGACCATGTAACCCCTTCATGGCTATGGTGTTCCCTGATGGCAGTGGCCTCTTTAAGCAGGGTACTGCCCCCTGCCGCATGGCAAAAACCATTCAGAACTGGTCCAAACCTTGATCCGGAAAATGGCTTTTCTAAGCTAGAGATGGCTTCACACTTTTTTTAATGTCGTTTTATTTTTTAATGCTATTCTTTTGCTTCAATCAGATTTTAAAGATAAAAACTCTATGGGCCCTATTACATTCTTCACGCAAAAACGCATGCAGAACGCGTAAACTTTTGCGCGCAGCGTTAAACGTTAACACGCGTAAATCAACGCTGGTATTACAACCCTCGTGAATTTTTTCATCCATCAAAAAGTGACGCGCGTAAAACGGACGTGCAAAAACGCGCGCGCAGCGACGTTGCGCGAAGAAATCACTGTCCAGACTGTTTTTTCACGCGATTCAGCCAATCAGAATTAAGAACCACAAAATGTCTCCCGTTAAGTTTTTGCGCCTGTCAAAATCAATCTGCGCATATATATAAAAAGGAACACGCACAACTTCTCCATTTTATTGTTTGGGTATGTGTAGAATGTGTAACTGTACTTTGCTGTATTGTTTTTTTCGGGCTGGTGTATTTGGGTTCGGCCAGAACGTTCGGATTTGCCGTTAACACCAGCTTTTCAAAGACGTTAAAATTATGTGCGCAAACGCTGTGCGTTAAATCTTGCGCATAGATTGTAATACCATTGTAATACCAGCGCACAAACGCATTTGCGCTCACAATGTTAAGTATAGGACGCGCGCAGTACATTACGCTTGCGCAGCGTTCGCGCAGGTTCACCCGCGGTAGACGTTAACGTGCATTTTTTGCGCTGACATTGTAATACGACGTTCAGCGCAAAGGGTTTTGCCCCTTGCGTTAATGCGTTTTTTGCGCACGCGTTAATGTTTGCGTGAAGAATGTAATAGGGCCCTAAAAGGGCTCAAAAACTCACAGAAATTTCGAAGCTCTTTCATTCGGTGCACTTCGGCTACCTCAATTCGCCGACCCTGCGGTGAATGTAGCATTCATCACAGGGTCCCTGAAATGCACCGAACCGATCCACCGAATGCCACTGATAAACGCGCTGAACGCAGGTGCAAACCACTGAACGTATACGTTAAACTGCCGAAAATTCACCGAACACATCTAAAAAACTGTCAAAAACAACAGTCCAATCCAACGAACCCCGAACGCAGCCGCAAACTTGCCGAATATAGCCGACGATCAGCCGAACAGACCGCAAACAACTCTGTCCATCTGCTGGAAAAAGCTGACCAGCTGCCGAACAGGGGTAAAAAAAAAAAAATCAACGTTTAAAAGGCGTTTTAAACAAAAATACTGCATGAAAATAATATATAAGATCCTATGAATAACAATAAAAAGGTCGGTTACAGAATAAATTTTTTTTAAAAAAAATCTGAATCAAAAATTTCCCTAAAAAATCCCGAATAATGCCTAAAAATTTGAATAAATAAAAGAAGAGACTTTTTGTTGCAAATGTAAACAATAAACAGTTGAATGAAAAATTAATGGCAATTGTTTTTTAACATTGAAGCCTATGGGATTCTCCTGATTACACCTGCCGAATGAAACCACTGAACAGCAGGGCATTTCACTGACATTTCTCTGCTGTTCGGTGTCTCTAAATAGATTAACCATTGCTTCTCTATGGAGGATTTCACTGCTGCCGAACAGCACCGTATTTCGCTGGCAATTCGCCAACATTTGGCAAATCGCCAGCTTTTGGAATAGTCGAATGGCCACGAAATTGCACCGTACGGGGAAATTCACCGTTCGGTGCAATTCGGTGGCCAATTTGGCTGTGTTTGAATAGCCCCTTATGAGCTGGAGGTGTCCTTCCTCCTCTCCATCCCTAATCAATATAAACCGTAATAATACTATAAATATATATATTTTTAAATTGTATCCCCCCGCTCGATAAGATTGTAAATACCAAGATGAGTCTGTGAAGTTATAACGATGCGCTGCATGTCATTAAGAATACCCCTCCCCCTTTCTTCCTCTTCTCACCGATGTGCCTGAAAAATATGATAATTATCTAAAATGTCAATTTCAAACAATCATTATGATAATCACTGGCTTATGCAATCCGTTCTCTTGTCGTGAAGACTCGTTGCTGACACGAACCGTTTATAAATGACTCACATTGCGAGTAATGCCATCGACACGAAGGGAATCTCACGGCTGCTCAGCCTAGAAGTAACAACAGTTCAATGTTATATACAGTATCTGACAGCAGTGAGTGCACCCCTCACATTGAGACAACACTGAAGAAATGACACTTTGTTACGATGTAAAGTAGTGAGCGCACAGGTTGTGTAACAGTGTGAATTTACTGACTCTCGAAATAACCCAACACACACAGCCATTAATGTCTAAACCGCTGCCAACAAAAGGGACTACACCCCTAAGAGAATATCTCCAAAATGGGCCCAAAGTGTCAATATTTTGTGTGGCCACCATTATTTTCCAGCACTGCCTTAACCCTCTTGGGTATGGAGTTCACCAGAGCTTCACAGGTTGCCACTGGAGTCCTCTTCCACTCCTCCATGACAACATCACGGAGCTGGTGGATGTTAGAGACCTTGTGCTCCTCCACCATCCGTTTGAGGAGGCCCCGCAGATGCTCAATAGGGTTTAGGTCTGGAGACATGCTCGGCCACACCATCACCTTTACTCTCAGCTTCTTTAGCGAGGCAGTGGTCGGCTTGGAGGTGTGTTTGGGGTCGTTATCATGTCGGAATACTGTCCTGCGGCCCAGTCTCCGAAGGGAGGGGATCATGCTCTGCTGCAGTATGTCACAGTGCATGTTGGCATTCATGGTTCCCTCAATGAACTGTAGCTCCCCAGTGCCAGCAGCACTCATGCAGCCCCAGACCATGACACTACCACCACCATGCTTGACTGTAGGCAACACACACTGGTCTTTGTACTCCTCCTCACCTGGTTGCCGCCACACATGCTTGACACCATCTGAACCAAATAAGTTTATCTTGGTCTCATCAGACACAGGACGTGGTTCCAGTAATCCATGTCCTTAGTAGGGATGTGCTGTTCAGTTCGATCTGTTCGGAGTTCGCATCGAACATTGGCCGTTCAACAGTTCGCGAACTTCAAACTTTTTGGGACGTTCGCCCAAAGTTCGAAAAAACACAAAAAATTGGAAAAAAGTATAAGAAATGCTTAAAAAATACTAAAAAATCTAGAAATAAAGAGACTCTTTACTGCAGAATATTATAAGCAACGGTTTATTAGATATTGAATTAAAACAGGAATATTTTTAACATTGAAGCCTATGGGATAAAACATTCTCGTCACTTAAACATCAGGCAGACACGGCCCTCTAATCAGGCACTGTAGAGGGCAGCCTGCAGGGGCTTCCCAAGGATCCCCTTGAGGAGCATGCGGCCGCCGGGTGTAGGGCACTCTAAAAATCGAACTTTCGAGTCCCATTGACTTGCATTGAGTTCGGGTCGTGTTCGAGTTCGAAAATCTAACTTTTGAAATTGTTCGAGTTCGAATGCGAACCGAACACAGGGGTGTTCGGCTCATCACTAGTCCTTAGCCTGCTTGTCTTCAACAAACTGTTTGCGTTTTTTCTTGTGCATCGTCTTTAGAAGAGGTTTCTGTCTGGGACGGCAGCCATGCAGAGCAATTTGATGCAGTGTGCGGCGTATGGTCTGACCCCCCCACCCCTTCAGCCTCTGCAGCAATGCTGGCCGCACTCATACGTCTATTTCCCACAGACAACTTCTGGATATGACGCTGAGCCGGTGCACTCCACTACTTTGGCCTACCATGGCGAGACCTGTTCTGAGAGGAATCTATCCTGTTAAACCACTGTATGGTCTTGGCATCCATGTTGCAGCTCAGTTTCAGGGTCTTGGTCGCCATGCTGCAGCTCAGTTTCAGGGTCTTGGCCACCGTGCTGCAGCTCAGTTTCAGGGTCTCGGCCGTCGTGCTGCAGCTCAGTTTCAGGGTCTTGGCCACCGTGCTGCAGCTCAGTTTCAGGGTCTCGGCCACCGTGCTGCAGCTCAGTTTCAGGGTCTTGGCCACCGTGCTGCAGCTCAGTTTCAGGGTCTTGGCCACCGTGCCGCAGCTCAGTTTCAGGGTCTTGGCCACCGCGCTGCAGCTCAGTTTCAGGGTCTTGGTTGCCATGCTGCAGCTCAGTTTCAGGGTCTTGGCCGCCGTGCTGCAGCTCAGTTTCAGGGTCTTGGCCACCGCGCTGCAGCTCAGTTTCAGGGTCTTGGTTGCCATGCTGCAGCTCAGTTTCAGGGTCTTGGTCGCCGTGCTGCAGCTCAGTTTCAGGGTCTCGGTCACCATGCTGCAGCTCAGTTTCAGGGTCTTGGCCATCGTGCTGCAGCTCAGTTTCAGGGTCTTGGTCACCGTGCTGCAGCTCAGTTTCAGGGTCTCGGTCACCATGCTGCAGCTCAGTTTCAGGGTCTTGGCCATCGTGCTGCAGCTCAGTTTCAGGGTCTTGGCCACCGTGCTGCAGCTCAGTTTCAGGGTCTTGGTCGCCATGCCGCAGCTCAGTTTCAGGGTCTTGGCCACCGTGCTGCAGCTCAGTTTCAGGGTCTTGGCCACCGTGCTGCAGCTCAGTTTCAGGGTCTTGGTCATCGTGCTGAGGCTAAGTTTCAGGGTCTTGGCCACCGTGCTGCAGCTCAGTTTCAGGGTCTTGGCCACTGTGCTGCAGCTCAGTTTCAGGGTCTTAGCCGCCGTGCTGCAGCTCAGTTTCAGGGTCTCGGCCACCGTGCTGCAGCTCAGTTTCAGGGTCTTGGCCACCGTGCTGCAGCTCAGTTTCAGGGTCTTGGCCACCATGCTGCAGCTCAGTTTCAGGGTCTTGGTCGCCGTGCTGCAGCTCAGTTTCAGGGTCTCGGTCACCATGCTGCAGCTCAGTTTCAGAGTCTTGGCCATCGTGCTGCAGCTCAGTTTCAGGGTCTTGGTCGCCGTGCTGCAGCTCAGTTTCAGGGTCTCGGTCACCATGCTGCAGCTCAGTTTCAGGGTCTTGGCCATCGTGCTGCAGCTCAGTTTCAGGGTCTTGGCCACCGTGCCGCAGCTCAGTTTCAGGGTCTTGGCCACCGTGCCGCAGCTCAGTTTCAGGGTCTTGGCCATCGTGCTGCAGCTCAGTTTCAGGGTCTTGGCCACCGTGCCGCAGCTCAGTTTCAGGGTCTTGGCCACTGTGCTGCAGCTCAGTTTCAGGGTCTTAGCCGCCGTGCTGCAGCTCAGTTTCAGGGTCTCGGCCACCGTGCTGCAGCTCAGTTTCAGGGTCTTGGCCACCGTGCTGCAGCTCAGTTTCAGGGTCTTGGCCACCGTGCTGCAGCTCAGTTTCAGGGTCTTGGCCACTGTGCTGCAGCTCAGTTTCAGGGTCTTGGTCACCGTGCTGCAGCTCAGTTTCAGGGTCTCGGCCACCGTGCTGCAGATCAGTTTCAGGGTCTTGGCCACCGTGCTGCAGATCAGTTTCAGGGTCTTGGCCACCGTGCTGCAGCTCAGTTTCAGGGTCTTGGCCATCGTGCTGCAGCTCAGTTTCAGGGTCTTGGCCACCGTGCTGCAGCTCAGTTTCAGGGTCTTGGCCGCCGTGCTGCAGCTCAGTTTCAGGGTCTTTGCAATCTTCTTATAGCCTCGGCCATCTTTATGTAGAGCAACAATTCTTTTTTTCAGATCCTCAGAGTTCTTTGCCATGAGGTGACAGACTGTAAGCTCCTATGAGCAGGGCCCTCTACACCTCTTATTTCCATCCTATGTCCGTTTATATGTATTTCATTCCCTTTGCTTATTGTAAAGCGCTGCTGAAACTGTTGGCGCTATTTAAATGATGACAATAATAATAATAATGTTGAACTTCCAGTGACCAGTATGAGAGTGAGAGCGATAACACCAAATTTAACACACCTGCTCCCTATTCACACCTGAGACTTGTAACGAGTCACATGACACCGGAAAGGGAAAATGGCTAATTGAGCCCATTTTGGAGATTTTCTCATAGGCGTGTAGTCCCTTTTGTTGGCAGCGGTTTAGACATTAATGGCTGTGTGTGTTGGGTTATTTTGAGAGTCAGTAAATTCACACGGTTACACAAGGTGTGCGCTCACTACTTTACATCGTAACAAAGTGTCATTTCTTTAGTGTCGTCACATGAAAAGATATAAAATAGTTACAAAAATGTGACGGGTGCGCTCACTGCTGTCAGATACTATAGTTTGTTTGTTTCTTTTAGCAAGCCGCGTTGGTAAGCCACCATGACGCCCTCTGGATGGCCATGACTCGCTGTTCCATAAGGGTGGTTGAGTATTGCAAGAATTGCTTTGGTTTGGTTGTTTCAATCACCAAGATCATCCAGTTACAGCTACAAAGGGGTTATTCAGAGAGGACCAAAATGTCCCCGTTCTTCAGGGAATCAAACTTTCCGACCCTGTGGTGAATTAAGCATTCACCGCAGCATCCCCAAAGTGCAGGGAACGGATCTGAAAATCTGTCGAAAAATCACCGAAATTCCACCAAAAACCCTGTTGATAAGCTGCTGATATGATCCGAAAATTCGGATCAACCCGAAACACCACAGAAAACCTGCTGAGCGTACCCGATGATCGGCCACAAACCCACCGAACACATCCAAAGAAAGCCAGCGATCTGCGGAACACAGCGTCGACCAGCCACCAGAAAAAACCCACAAGCCAACGAACGGGGTAAAAAAAAAAAAAAACATTGAAAGTTTCCAAAATTTAAATGCCGTTTGCAAAAAAACTAATGGACGAAAATGTCTGGAGGAATTAAGATAGAAGGTCCTATGAATAATAATAATAATAAAAGGTCTGTTACAGAAAAAAGAAAAAACGCTATTTAAATAAAATCGGGGGGAAAATATTTTGCCAAATTTTTTTCAAAAAATGCCTAAAAAATCCTTAAAAATAAGTAAATAAAGAGGCTTTTTGCTGCAGATTAAAATAGTAAACAGTTTATTAGATATTGAAATAAAACAGGAATATTTTTAACATTGAAGCCTATGGGATTCGCCTGAATAAATCTGCATTTTAGCAAAGTCCTGATTAAAAAAAGGGTGGACACGTGCAATGTGTTTTATTTTGAATTATCAAGATTTAGTTAGCCACTGAATGTGAGGAGCTTTGAACTGCACCTTTTTAGGAGGCAAGAAACATTTTGCATAATAATCTGGATTAATGGTTCCGACTCTGACCCTCAGGTACCTCTAACAGGACATACTTGCAGAATATCTAAAGCAAAGCACGGGATATGATTTGTGGCTCACGGATTGCAGAATTCAGTCTGCATTTCCCAAAGATAATCCCTAAAACCTGACCTGTTAGTGGGTACCTGAGGACCAGGGTTGGGAACTGCTGATGTAGAGGAAATTTCAAGGAGCCGTAACCACCTGGCTCTGTGATATGTCCAGGTCTTCCATGAGGAGTGAGGACATTGAATCCATTGGAATGCAGTGTTGATTTATGTAGCATTTATTGTCATTACTGTAGATACTCGAGTATACTGCTAGCTTTTGGTGACAAAAATATGCTTTAAAATTGAAGGGGCCGCGTTATATTCGAGACATCTGTATCGGGTGTAAAAAAAAAAAACTTGCCTTGCTCTGGATCCCAAGTCTACAGGAAGTTCCGGTAGTGTCGCTGAAGTGGATGCAGTATTGCTGATGCTTGCAAACACTTCAGGAACTCCCGGATTCAGGAGAGGTGGGATCCATCTCGGCCAGACGGCACACTTGGTTTAAGCCAATCATCCACCTCACTCGCCTCCACCAGCCATCTATTCGCTAGTAAAGAAGACGGGTGGCCGGCGGCTTCATACTTAGTAACAACTGCAATCATTCTAGAGCAGAACACCCTGGCCTGAGGGGGAGCTTGACTGTGTTGAGAGAACCTGGAAGGATTTTAATTATTTGCCAGTACAGTATACTTTTAAAATTTTGCTCTTTGTGTTATATTCGAGTCTTGAGTATTCTCTCATTTCCATAATAAATCTCTATTCATCGCGTTATATTCGGGTCTCGCTATACTCGAGTATCTATGAGATCATCACTTCTCCTGATGCATCCAGAGCTCTAACCCTGAATCCTACAATACCTGAGGTCCAATGCTGAGGGAGCCTTTACACATAACAGCCCCTACATATGAAATGTAACATCTCCCATCCTATTCCAGCTGATATGCAAACTTCCCTTTCAGCTCGGTTGTTGCAGCTGGTTGCTGTAGATAAACACTTCCAATACTTTGTATAGGAAGTGCTAAATTGCTGGCGGTAGGAGAATATCGAGCGATTCCATGGGTGAGCATTATTGTCACTTCAAGCTGGTTTTGAAGAAAACATAGAAGCTCTCAAAAAAATCCAGTATTCCCCTCAGGGATAGGATGGCATGATCTGCGGCCTCCTCTCAACACAAGCAGAAAGACACCAGGAGCAAATAGTTTCCAGTGTCCTCCTGCCGGTTCTCTGAGATCACATACATTCAGCCTCTCAGACGGCTCTCTCAGGTTTCATGGACTCCTGGAGACACTACCAGCAGCAGGTAATAGGGAGCCACCGATGGTTAATGGCTCCCATTCCATTTGTTCATTTCCTGTTATCGTCTGACCTGGAATAAAGCTCTGAGGGTTCATAGTCGCCATATACCCATGCGTAAGTTGGAGAATGTGATCTGAAACCTCATTATTGTCACCTAGGTAAACAGTGTTTTGTTTTTGCAGGAGATCATAAGCTCCATCCTTTTGAGCGGGAGAATAGGTCCCGATATCCAGCACGTCGAAAGTTATGGTCTTCGCTTGAAACATCTGAAATCAGATGAGATTCATTGGTTGCACCCTGACCTCACCATTGGAGAAGTCCAGGAGAAGTACGAATGTCTCCATCTAGAAGCGGAGTGGAGGTAATAACGGCGAGTCCGAAATGTATTACATTATCCAATTTTATTGTAATGTGTCTTCCTAGCTGCCTTCATGATGGCAAGGGTGCAAGGTATTGAGGAGAACCCAACTCTACTAGTCCCTGACTGTCTCTGCTTGAGTCAATCCATAGATGCTATTGTAAGACTTCCCTAAATTTGCATTTTAAGAGAGCAACTCATGATCTGTGGAATGGAGCAATGAAATAATGAGAAGGTTTTGCATCAATAAACATGCTCTTAACTGTAACCATGTATTAAAGTCCAGTCCTTGGGTCAATTGTGAAGAATCAACCATTATTCTACAGAGAACAGTTAAAGGTATACGGCCGAAACATCACGTTTAGTGGGGTTGCTTTCCCCCAAATAAATTTCCTCCTGCACCATTTTCTGCTTGAAGTTCTACTCTCTCTTTTGATTGGTCTAGGATAGATGTCTGTCGAATGGACCAGCCACTTTGACTAGTGCCATGAGTAGACTGCTCTATCGTAGCCTAGAACTTGTCCGATATCTTGGTAGATAAATCAAAGAGAATTGTCTTGATTAGAGAAGCCCTGATCACTGGAAGAAGGTTCTCTGTCCCTTTCCTGAGATGTTCAGAACTGGAAGTATTTTGGATTTTTTCAGCTTGTTTTTGGAGTTTGGGGATATTTGCATATAATAATGAGATATCTTGTGGATGGGACCCGAGTCTAACCCATAATCCATTTATGTCTCAAACACACCTTATACACAGCTCGAAGGCTGTTATATACAGGATTTATATAAGGCACCCAAATTGCCCCATGGAAGACCATCGTATCTTCTATTCACAGAACGTCGGACTGCACAGAAATTCCGTCAGAATGCCCTGATTTTCAATGTTGCAATGCAACAGGTTGAAACAGACGAAACCCATAGGTTTCAATCTAAAATAGTAATATCTTTTTTTAATACCATTTACTGTTTTTATATTTTGAAAAACCCCTCTCATGCTTTTATTTTTTAAGAAGACCTTTTTGTTTTTTATTTGTTAGACAACTTTTTAGTTTTTCTTATTTTTTTAAAAGACTTTAGGGTTTATTCAGAGAGAGACGATCCGGCCCCGAAATGTCACCGAACACGGAATTTCCCCAGACGTTGACATTTCAGGGCCATTCGCTATTCAGAGAGCAGGCAGTTCACCAGATTTTGGCAAACTGCCAGCCAGTACGGTGCCTGTTCGACGGCACTGAAATCTCCCATAGAGAAGCAATGGTTAATCTATTCACAGACACCGAACAGCAAAGAAAAGTTGCTGAAGTGCCCAGCTGTTCGGTGGTTTCATTCGGCAGGTTTATTCGGGCGAATCCCATAGGCTTCAATGTTAAAAATATTCCCGTTTTAATCCAATATCTAATAAACCGTTAATTATTTTAATCTGCAGCAAAAAGTCTCTTTATTTATAGCTTTTTTTAGGATCTTTTAGGCTTTGTTCGGGATTTTTTCATCAATTTTTTTCCCCTGTTTTTTTCTTTTTAAGCGTTTTTCCTTCTTTTGTAACAGACCTCTTTTTTTATCATTCATTAGATCTTAAATGTAAATTCCAGACATTTTCGTTCAGTAGTTCTTTTGCAAACAGTGTTTCAATGTTGAAACTTTGAAGCGTATTGTTTTTTTGTTTTTTTTACCCAGTTCTTCAGCTTGTCAGCTTTTTCCGGAGGCTGCTCTGCACTGTGATCAGCGGCTCGTTGGCTTTTTCCGACGTGTTCGGCGTGTCTTTTGCAGCAGTTCCGGCAGGTTTGCGGCGGGTTTTATTTTGTAACAGACCGTTTTTATTATTTTTTAAAGGACCTTTTTATGATTTATTTATGACACATTTTATTGATTAATACTCCTATTAGGAGGCAGAATTTGACAATGTTAGTTTGGCGCAATTCAGCAGTCATCAGCGCAATTCAGAGGTTTTTGACGACGTCCGATAACTGCTTTGGCGATTCCAATTTTGGCAAAATAAAGTGTCCATTCGCTAAATGGTGAATTCACTGTATTTTCACTAAACAAAAGATAAATCAAGGTAAAGTATCCATGTAATTGGGCAGACTAGATGGGCCGAAAGGTTCTTATCTGCCGACATTTTTCTATGTTTCTATGTTTTCGTTGTAATGGAATTGCCAAAAAGCGGCGAATTGCAGCAAAACACAAAGCACTGAAATAGAACGCAATTTCACTGCTTTGTGAATAGACCCTTACGTTTTAATATAGTTTTAGTCTAGTTTTAATTTTTTTTGAAAAGTAGTCGACTAAGTTTTTTAAGAAAATTTTTTGTCGACGAAATTAACACTGCTTTTATACCCAGCGCTGATAAACACGCACTTCGTTATATGCGATACTCTCTCGGCAGAAATGTAAATATTATTTTCTGGCGAGGATCAGCACAAAATTATGTGGCAGGTGTTTATTTGACTAATTTTCACCTACTTGCTTTTTTTTCTTTATAAATTCTAACGATGTTTTCACAGCAGCCGCCAAAGTGTGATTTAATTGAACGTGAGAAGTCAAACAGTATTAAGTCAGCTTTGTGCCCTGGGGGCGAGGAGAGACGGAATAGATTTTCCCTTCTCCATAGTAACTGCTTTGTTATTTTGAGCCATAAATCGCAGCTCAGAGTATTGTTATCATTCTGCTCTATCGAGGAAATCTTATAATTAAGGGCAAAGTAGGTATTGACTTCTTCAGGGGACAACGTGGTAAATTCATATTTAGAAACACTTGAAAGTATGGCTGCTATTGTTCCAAAAAATAAGTTCTTGCGACCAAAGTGCGGTTTGACAAAACATTCCTGAAATTACCCATGTTCCATTCAATGCTTATGCTTGCAATGTTTTTCTTCCATCGCTTTCAATACTCGTATAAATGGCCTAGATTTGACTGGTCGTGCCCATGGATACACCATGTTCTCCTCAATTACCATGGCTTGGGTCTTTGTCCAGGGATTTCCAATTTCGGACATCCCTTCCCATTGTTGTTACCATCGATTCAGTAGAGTTACCCAGTGATTTTGACACCAATAAAGTAAAATCTTATCAAGGTGTATATGTGGATAGGTGAAGGTAGAAAAACCTTCTAAATTCAGTCTCCAGACATGTCTGCTGGGTTGTCTGGTCCTATGTGTCAGGTATAGGTCATATGGTGTTACGGTTTTGGTAGGTCTCTGGAGGAACCCAAATGATAAACCAAGAACCCTTTACACCAAGTGCTGTACCAATCCTTAATAAGGCGGGGCTTTACAATAATGGCAACAGAGGATGTCACGACCCAACTACGCGCGCTGCTGCGCAAAGACGCCGGGTTAAGCCGCGCACTGTCTATCCTAGACCCAGATAATTACGCGCGCTTCTCTACCCGTCCAGGCCGCACTACCTCTCACAGCAGGCACGTAGGGCGCGATATACTGATCCCAGGATTGCAACGCAGCACAAGTCTTCTCCTGACGCGCGTACTCACTACGTCTCTCACAATCCTGGAACTCACTTTCTCTTATTCTATTAGTAACGCTGCCACCAGTCCTCACGGACACTACGCGCGTCGCAACAGGAGATGCAGGGCTTAGCCGCCGCACTATCCTAGACTCGACAGTGACTACGGATCCCACAATTCCCTGCCGTTTCCTGACGACCGCAACACGCAATTTCTTATATATAACCAAGCTTAAGGCAAATAGCAATACTCCCAATCTCTTAGTTAGCGTGAATTTCATCAGCCAGAGTCAAAACGTAAATACTTTTTTGGTTTATTTATGATAGAAAAATCACAGTGCTTGGTTACATAAAAAAATCATAACTAGAATAAATCAATTACTTATACAATACACACTACACTGCAATAAAAAGAAAAAGGTTTAACCATAGAGCGTTACTTACGAAGAACTATTCCTCCATGGCCTCCTGGAGTCTAGAGATAGGAACATGGACCGATCAATCCTCTTTAGAAGGCACCCCAAGTGATCAGCTCTGAGCCATGCTTGATTCAGAATATATATAGGGCTGCTTTTTTCTAAGTCCAGCCTCCTAGCTGGCAGAGCCTTTGCCTACAATTCCCAGAATGCAATTCTCGCTCGTGCTCAGTAAGCTTGTCAATTAATCTTTAATTGCCTAAAGGCGTCCCTCTTCCCTCCAGACCCCCCTTAGAGATCAAGGATGTGCTTCCTGTCTTTGAAGATGGTGTCCCCATCTCTTGGTGCCGACCTGGCTGCCAAGGTGTGATTTTCTATGTTAGTGTACAAAGAAATTCCCTTTTTACAGCTACGTGTTATATCCTCCCACCCAGGGAGAAAACTAAACATTTTGATTACATTTCAGCTGTGGACCCAGGGATAAACTTACCAAATGGCCAGACACAAATATGAATATAACTCTATATGGAGGAGAGGAGATATGTATGAACCGGCAGATAGACACATATATACAGGCAGACCCGTATATAGATAGAAATACAGGTCTAATCTGCCACAGAGGAGGCAATAGAGGCCTAACATGCAGTGAAGGCAGTGAAAGCCTCCGGTCTTTAGCGTGGCCCAGATATAAATGCAGGGAGAAACCAAGGTGGCACAATAATGCCAAATAGGACAAAGGTGGACAAACAAGCCCAATAGCAAAAGTACTGAATAGTACATGCAGCCAAAGGCTTAAGGAGACAGAGTATCACACAACAGAGTAAATGTGGCCAAGGGTATCACACAATAGAGTAAACCTAGCCAAGGGCTAAGGGGGACAGAGTATCACACAATAGTGTAAACATGGCCAAGGGCTAAGGGAGACAGAGTATCACACAATAGAGTAAACGTGACCAAAGGCTAAGGGGACAGAGTATCACACAATAGAGTAAACGTGGCCAAAGGCTATCACACAAAGGGAGTAAACGTAGCCAAGGGCTAAGGAGGGCAGAGTATCACACAATAGAGTAAATGTAGCCAAGGGTTAATGGGGACAGAGTATCACACAATAGAGTAAACGTGGCCAAAGGCTATCACACAATAGAGTAAACGTAGCCAAGGGCTAAGGGGGGCAGAGTATCACACAATAGAGTAAACGTAGCCAAGGGCTAAGGGAGACAGAGTATCACACAATAGAGCCGGGCTAAAAATTTCAAAGCAGACTGGCTGGCCCTGAGCATGTCGGCTGGCCTAACAAAAAATAAAGAACACGGGCGCTGCCTGCATACGCAGCGCAGGCAGCACGATAGAATTTATCGTACTACCTCCGTTTGCATTTCCACTCACCCTCACTTAATTTCCACTCGCAAAACGCGAGCAGGCGAGTGGAAATTTTGAGGGCTGTAATAGAGTAAAGGTGGCCAAAGGCTATCACAGAATAGAGAAATTGTGGCCAAAGGCTAAGGGAGACAGAGTATCACACAACATAGTAAATGTAGCCAAGCTCAGAGGGAAAGAGAGTATCACACAATTGAGTAGACGTAGTCAAGGTCAAACTGAGAAAATCTGTCAGGAAATAGAAAGCACACTAACTGGTCAAGGAGATCCACAATAGGACAATGTGAGACAGAGTCTGTCTTAAATACAGTTCACCCCCTCCTGATTGATCGGTGTCACCAAGCTGCACCAAAACGTGTGGGATGGGATCAAGGCACGTCTGTCGGCGCTCTGAGAATGATGCATGGAACTAATTGCGAGCAGCCAGCATCAGAATCACTAGCAGTTCAAGGTGAAATGATGCTCTCGCTGGAGCTGGGTCACCTGCAGGAACCTGGCCAGCTGGTGAGCCTTGAATCCCAGTTGTCCTGACAGACGGTCAGGGTAACAAATAAAGCAGGAAGACTGAGGAAGAGTTAGACAGACGTCATGGAATGTTTTGAATGTGAAATCGCATGTAGTTCTTGCTTCTTCTATCTTCATTCCTTACACATTTCTTAGGGCAAGTATCTCCAAACTCTGACCTACCAGATGTTGCTGCAACTTCCATAAATCTTTGAATGCAAAAGGTAGACAGATAATTATGAGACTTGCAGTCCAGCAACATCCTGGGGTGGAGGAGTTTTTAGATCCCTGTTTTGGGGTCTTCTCCAATCCTTAGTGATGTTGAGTGCTTATATGCAAAAATGAGTGAAAGAAATCACCAACGAAATCGCCAGGCTCAAAGCACCCCCATAAAGTGCTAATAATTTCAAGCAATGGAAAAAACACAGAGCCAACAATGTTGACACCAGCACTTACATACTGTATAACACACAGTTATGGTGTTACAGTAGTTATGTAAGTGCTGGCGTTGAGTGTTGCTTTAGCAGTTTCTTTTCTTGGACCATATGTGAGACTGAGTACAAGTCCTCTTATTACTTTATAATGAAGACAGCTGAGCACACTGATCATGTTTGGATGGTGGAAGGTGTAGCATGCTGTATGTAGTACTACTTGCTGGAGCTGACCATTTGTTGGACATCTGTAGACCACTGTCACAACCTCCGGTAGTTCATGGAGCTCTCTGCAACCTGTCAGGTCTCCCATCTTTCAAGTGGCCAGGGATGATGAAGTTTTGCGTTTCTTCTGGTGGACCAACTCCGTAGGTGCACCGTTTTGCCTAACTCTATGTATGTGCATTCGTTATATATTTTCTATTAACAGGACCTGAAGGTTCCTCCTCTCTTGTCCTCTGGCCAATGGTATTTTAACGCTTCCAGGGGGGTGAAGCCTCGTCTCTGGCTGGAGATCACATCATAGCTTTTAATAATCTGCCTGTGTTCAGAGACCGAGGAACGTTAGGAGACTTTACATCTAACACCTGTCACTAAAGTTGTTGACTGTGCGAAGGAATGTGTTAAGGAATGCAATTGTGCATTAAATAAACATCACATAACCACACGGCTTTTATAAATACAGGGTCATTCAGATAGACTCGAACCCAAGGTTTTTGTTATAGACCTTATACGAATGAACGGAAATTAGTGAGAGTTTCAGGAAATGTGCCTCCTCATATGTTGTGCACATCGCATCACAACATGGAAGTAGCCGCCGTATTCTGTTGTGTCACATTTCGATGCAGCGCTGTGTGCTGTTGCTAACGCGCCTCGGTATTGCATCATCAGTGGTTTGGATCTCATTCCTATTATTATCCAAGGGGGTGGGAGTCGTGCCAGGCTTGTTACGCTGCACTCGTTCCTTCAGCTTACCCCACAAAAAGTAGTCTAGGCTGGGAAGATCAGATGACCACAGATTTGTGGAGATGACACAGTCCTCAAAAACACTCTGGATTATCACCATCGACTCACTTGATGTGCGGCATGCCGCACCGTCTTGCTGGAAGTAACTCTGTGTTCTTCCAAAGAATAAGCCGCTTTGTTCCGTGTGAGTGCTATTCTCGTGGCTTGGATGTTATCATGGCTGTGCTGCCACCTAGCGTATGCTTCCTGAATCTGCTGTGATGGGAAGGATTGCTCAACATAAGAGGAGGTATGTTTCCCGGAACTCAAACAAATAGGGAGATGCACTCTTGTAGAATAAAATAAACTTTATTAATCTCTCAATAACAAACAAAACACAAAATAGAGATATACATATATATAGTAACTGTTTCCCGGAACTCTCATCGATTTCTTTTCATTCATTTACATTCTATAATGGAAACGTTGGGTTTGGGTTTATATGAATCACCCTGTTTGTAATGTTATTGTTACAGAGTAACCTGGCTTCTTCCTTTTTATGACTCAGCTCATCTTGGTTTGAAGCTTTCGTTTTATCTTTTTTTCTCCCTGACGTTCTCTAAAGGTCACACAAACCAACTTCCTTCCTGTTGTGTTATCTCTCCTGTTCCAGGTACGACCTGCGGATCCGATATCTGCCTGATGACTACATTGAAAGTTTCAAGAAGGATAAGACCACACTGCTTTATTTTTACCAGCAGGTTAGTACGGCCTGCCTAAAGCCTGAATTGCATGTAAAAAGGAAAAAAAAGTAAGGTTTTCAATATTCTGTTTCCATTTTGTGGATTTTTCTCATGGTGCAACATTTACAAAAGTCTTATGACAAGTTTCCCTTCACAGTTGTGGTATAGGATAAAACAGCAGTGAAGAAGCCATGGGGTGGAGGGAATGTTTAGACAATGCTACAAGGGATCTATTGTGCTGTCTAGGCTCCACAAGGCAAGAGATGGCAGCTGGGAAAATATCACACAATGGATGCACCCAGTTACACATATAGAGGAAAATATCACACAATGGGTGCACCCAGTTACACACATAGAGGAAAATATCACACAATGGATGCACCCAGTTACACACATAGAGGAAAATATCACACAATGGATGCACCCAGTGACACATATAGAGGAAAATATCGCACAATGGATGCACCCAGTGACACATATAGAGGAAAATATCACACAATGGATGCACCCAGTGACACATATAGAGGGACATATCACGCAATAGATGCGCCCAGTGACACATAAGAGGAAAATATCACACAATGGATGCACCCAGTGACACATATAGAGGAAAATATCACACAATGGATGCACCCAGTGACACATATAGAGGAAAATATCACACAATGGATGCACCCAGTGACACATATAGAGGAAAATACCACACAATAGATGCACCCAGTATAGAGGAAAATATCACACAGTGGATGCACCCAGTGGCACATATAAAGGAAAATATCACACAATGGATGCACCCAGTGACACATATAGAGGAAAATATCACACAATGGATGCACCCAGTGACACATATAGAGGAAAATATCACACAATGGATGCACCCAGTGACACATATAGAGGGACATATCATGCAATAGATGCGCCCAGTGACACATAAGAGGAAAATATCACACAATGGATGCACCCAGTGACACATATAGAGGAAAATATCACACAATAGATGCACCCAGTATAGAGGAAAATATCACACAATGGATGCGCCCAGTAACACATATAGAGGAAAATATCACACAGTGGATGCACCCAGTGGCACATATAAAGGAAAATATCACACAATGGATGCACCCAGTGACACATATAGAGGAAAATATCACACAGTGGATGCACCCAGTGGCACATAGAGAGGGAAATATTTTCTTAACATAAAAGGGAAAACCAAAGCACAGGTAAGATATCAGCAACATCAAATAAACACAATATGGACATTTTATACTGGTGGTACTGGCCCTTTAAGAAGTCTTAAACTTCATGATCTTTTACAGCCTCACCATCATGGGATGCAAAAACGTTTTTGATCAAGTGGTTTTTCATTGAGTCTTGACGAAGGGCCACTGTCATCGAAACATTGTCGCCTTCCATAATGGAGGAGAAATAAAGAGAATCGTGAAGGTCGAGACCCTCTTGGTTCATTATGTTGCTGTGATGCGAGAGTGAACTCACCACTTGATGTTTCACAGTCTATATTCGTGCACATCAGTGATCTCTTGGATGGTGAACATGATGATGATACTGTGACATGTCAGAGATATTGAGGGTTCAATCCTTACAAAGCCGTCTTTCTCTTCCAGCTGAGGAACGATTACATGCAACAGTACGCCACGAAAGTCAGCGAAGGGATGGCCCTGCAGCTCGGCTGCCTGGAACTCAGGTAAAACAAGGGTCTGTGACATTATCCACCTCAAACCTCCGATCAGATCTTAGTGAGTGAACATGTTGTGGTGTCGATGAAGCTCAATACTCGATAGATGACATTTGAGTTTATTGACCCAAGAAGAATTCCGTTTTTTTCTCTAGTTCCTTGAGATTTTCGTTAGGTGATTTTTCTCCTACTTATTCAATGGAGGGATCTGAGCCACTTGGGTCTTGGTTTTAAGTCGGCTTTACGACGTAGCTAACAGGGCTGCCCAGGGTTCAAGTCCTGGGGAAAAAAAGTGAGGGAACTCACCCAAGAATTCCACAACCCCCTCCCCATTACCTGAAGTAGAAGAAAAAAAAAGATGTATATATACACCGTCCCCGCCCCGAGAATTATGTGTAACAGGCATAGATCCCTCAGAATTATATATATCCAGCACAGACCCCAGAATCGTATATAACAAGCAGACCTCAGAATATATATGTACCAGCAGAGCCCATAATTTTATATACCAGCAGAGCCCAGAATGTATAAACCAGCAGAGCCCAGAGTTTTATATACCAGCAGAGCACAGGGTTTTATATACCAGCAGAGCCCAGGGTTTTGTATATACCAGCAGAGCACAGGGTTTTATATACCAGCAGAGCCCAGGGTTTTGTATGTACCAGCAGAGTACAGGGTTTTATATACCAGCAGAGCCCAGGGTTTTGTATATACCAGCAAAGCCCAGGGTTTTGTATATACCAGCAGAGCCCAGGGTTTTGTATATACCAGCAGAGCCCAGGGCTTTGTATATACCAGCAGAGCCCAGGGTTTTGTATGTACCAGCAGAGCCCAGGGTTTTGTATGTACCAGCAGAGCCCAGGGTTTTGTATATACCAGCAGAGCCCAGGGTTTTGTATATACCAGTAGAGCCCAGGGTTTTGTATATACCAGCAGAGCCCAGGGTTTGGTATATACCAGCAGAGCCCAGGGTTTTGTATATACCAGCAGAACCAAGGGTTTTGTATATACCAGCAAAGCCCAGGGTTTTGTATACCAACAGAGCCCAGGGTTTTGTATATACCAGCAGAGCCCAGGGTTTTGTATATACCAGCAGAGCCCATGGTTTTATATACCAGCAGAGCCCATGGTTTTATATACCAGCAGAGCCCAGGGTTTTGTATATACCAGCAGAGCCCAGGGTTTTGTATATACCAGCAGAGCCCAGGGATTTGTATATACCAGCAGAGCACAGGGTTTTGTATATACCAGCAAAGCACAGGGTTTTGTATGTACCAGCAGAGCCCAGGGTTTTATATACCAGCACAGCCCAGGGTTTTGTATATACCTGCAGAGCACAGGGTTTTGTATATACCAACAAAGCCCATGGTTTGTATATACCAGCAGAGCCCAGAGTTTTGTATGTACCAGCAGAGCCCAGGGTTTTGTATGTACCAGCAGAGCCCAGGATTTAATATAACAGCATAGCCTAGGGTTTTGTATGTACCAGCAGAGCCCAGGGTTATACTTACCCAGACAGACCTCCTCCAGCATGGTCATCCGAGCTCCTGCACGCTGCCGCCGTCTTCAGCCTTGTGAAGGCAGTGACGTGATCTCGCGAGACCTCACGAGATCTCGGCAGTAGATCGCGTTACAGCCTTCACAAGGCTGAAGACTGCGGCTGCGCGGGAGGAGCAGGCAGGAAGCGCTCGGGGAACTCGGGCCAGTCGAGGGGCTGCTATCGGAATGCAATTAATGCATTATGCTAGCAGCCCCAGCGATAAAGAAACTCGGCCCACAGAGGGAACATGCATTCCCGCAACGTTCCCGCTGCAGGAGAAGTGCGGGAACGCCGTTCCCGTGCGTTCCCACAGGACTCGAACCCTGGGGCTGCCCTAAACACTTATGGTGACCTGGGCAAGTTGTACCACCAATTGCAGTTTCTCCGGTGTTCTAGGTGGCGCCGAGCTAAGAGAGGTTGATTCCATGGTGTGCGGCGCACAGGTCTCATTACACCGCCTAGGCTAACTTTGTCCATCTCTAACACTCACCCTTTCTCCCTCGGTGATGACTGCCGAGCGATGGATTGGTCCTGAGCATCCTCGACTAATTTCTCCCAGAACGCTTGCTTCTGCTAGTGTTCAGTGACAGGATGATGTAGGCATGCAGAGTCTGCTGACATTATCGGTCTCCAAGTTTCAATGTCCCGTCTGCTGAGTGACTGCTGTATTGGCGGTGGAGACTCCTTCAGTTCACACAGTGCCATCAGCAAAACAGAGCTATAGGGGGGTGGGGGAATCCACGCACCCTGACCACTTAATTAGCTAAAGTGATCAGGGTGCCAAGAGTGTCCCTTTATATAAATATAATAAGCTGTCTGATGTCTGTTTTGAAATCCAGAATGATGTCCAGGTGATCCATATGATCCAGATCTCTTTGACTCATGTATTGATCTTTTTTTTTTTTCCCCAGGCGGTTTTATAAAGACATGCCGCAAAATGCCCTGGAGAAGAAATCCAACTTTGACTTCTTGGAGTAAGTAACAGAAAGCACTGCACTAAATCCCCGATATTGGTGCGCGAAAAGAGCAGCTTGGCAATTGGTGGGATAGAGTAGGGCGGGTTCCTGGAGAACCGAGATCCTTAGTACAAACCACTGCTGGTTGAGTTGGATGTTTTCAAATTACCCAGAGATGAGTTTCTTGCATTTATTTGCCAAGAAGCATTAGACGAGAGGCAGCTTAGGGTTTGTGCGGTTTTAGGCAAAGCTAAAATGTGACACCCTACAGATAGATAGATACAGATAGATACAGATAGATAGTTAGATAAATACAGATAGATAGATACCGATGGACAGATACAGATACAGATAGATATAGATACAGATAGATACAGATAGGTACAGATAGATACAGATACAGATAGATAGATACATACAGATAGATATATAGATAGATAGATAGATAGATAGATACGGATAGATAGATAGATAGATAGATACGGATATATACAGATAGATACAGATACAGATAGATACAGATACAGATAGATACAGATACAGATACAGATAGATATATAGATAGATAGATAGATACGGATAGATAGATAGATAGATACGGATATATACAGATAGATACAGATACAGATAGATAGTTACATACATACAGATAGATAGATAAGATACATAGATACAGATACAGATAGATACATAGATACATACAGATATATACACATAGATAGTTAGATACATAGATACAGATACAGATATATAGATACAGATAGATACATAGATACAGATAGATACATAGATAGATACAGATAGATAGATACATAGATACATAGATACAGATAGATACAGAGAGATACATAGATAGATACAGATAGATAGATAGATACATAGATACAGATAGATAGATACATAGATAGATACAGATAGATAGATACATAGATACAGATAGATAGATACATAGATACAGATATATAGATACAGATAGATACAGATAGATAGATACAGATAGATAGATACATAGATACAGATAGATAGATATATAGATACAGATAGATACAGATAGATACAGATAGATAGATACAGATAGATACAGATAGATAGATAGATACATAGATACAGATAGATATAGATAGATACATAGATACAGATAGATAGATACAGATAGATATAGATGCAGATAGATACATACAGATAGATACAGATAGATAGATAGATAGATACAGACAGATATAGATACATAGATACAGATAGATAGATAGATACAGATAGATATAGATGCAGATAGATACATACAGATAGATAGATAGATAGATACAGATAGATACCGACAGATATAGATACATAGATACAGATAGATAGATACAGAGAGATACATACAGATACAGATAGATACATACAGATAGATACAGATACATACATGCATACAGAGAGATACAGAGAGAAAGCTATAGATACAGATACATACATACAGATAGAAAGATATAGATACAGATACATACATACAGATAGATACAGATACATACATACAGATAGATATAGATACATAGATACAGATAGATAGATAGATAGATACAGATAGATACAGATAGATAGATACAGATAGATACAGATAGATAGATACAGATAGATACAGATAGATACATACAGATAGATATAGAGATAGATACAGATAGATACAGATAGAAAGATATAGATACAGACAGAAAGATCTAGATATAGATAGATACAGATACATACATACAGATAGATACAGATACATACATACAGATAGATACAGATACATACATACAGATACATACATACAGATAGATACAGATACATACATACAGATAGATACAGATACATACATACAGATACATACATACAGATAGATACAGATCCATACATACAGATACATACATACAGATAGATACAGATCCATACATACAGATACATACATACAGATAGATACAGATAGATACATACAGATAGATACAGATAGATATATACAGATAGATACAGATAGATACAGATAGATACATACAGATAGATACAGATACATACATACAGATACATACATACAGATACATACATACAGATACAGATAGATATATACAGATAGATACAGATAGATATAGAGATAGATACAGATAGAAAGATATAGATACAGATAGAAAGATCTAGATATAGATAGATATAGATACATACATACAGATAGATACAGATACATACATACAGATACATACATACAGATAGGTACATACATACAGATAGATACAGATACATACATACAGATAGATACATATACATACATACAGATACATACATACAGATAGATACATACATACAGATAGATACAGATACATACAGATACATACAGATACATACATACAGATACATACATACAGATAGATACAGATACATACATACAGATACATACATACAGATACATACATACAGATACATACATACAGATAGATACAGATACATACATACAGATACATACATACAGATAGATACAGATACATACATACAGATAGATACAGATACATACATACAGATACATACATACAGATAGATACAGATACATACATACAGATAGATACAGATACATACATACAGATACATACATACAGATAGATACAGATACATACATATAGATACATACATACAGATAGATACAGATACATACAGATAGATAGATATAGATACAGCTAGATAAATCGTTTATTTCCATAGAGTGATATCCTACACGGTCTGTGCTGTCGTGATATTTGTTTTTTTCTGTTTGAGATCTGCTGCCGGGTTGCCTCCAGTGAGCAGCTGCAAGAGCTGGGTGTTGTGGTGTGGTTTGTAGTATCTGTCCGACACACTCTCACACACATCCTGTTACACACAGTGCAAGAAAAATGGCTGGAGACCCACACCCAGACACAATGTGCTGCACTTCAATTACTAATCGATTAATGATGCTGATATATATATACAGTATACTGGATCCCCAGCGCGATTTCTCCGAGCGTCTCGCTTCTCCTGACGCCTCCCGCACAGCGTATACGGTTTATGAATGGGAGACGGCTCCCGGGGCGCTGCCAGGAAGGCGCTAACGCTCTCCATGCTTTGGTGTTTTAGGAAAGAAGTGGGACTGGATTTGTTTTTCCCAAAACAGATGCAGGAAAGTCTAAAGGTAAGAAACGTGTTGCAGCACGTCCGTCCGCTGTTTTACCTTATGCAGCGATCACTCTTTAACCTGTTACAGATGGGCTTATTATTAACCCTTTAAATTCAAGTCACTGTCTCACACCAGTTTCACAATACTGCTGGAACAGAGATCAATGAACGCGTCACGGGGTTTGAATTCAGACCCTCCTTTGTTTATTCTATTGTTTCACATTGTTCTAAACAAATGCGGTAACAAAACGTCCCACTGCAACACTTTCCAGCAAATCCTAAACAAGAGCTATACAATAACTGATATTATCTAATAGATTTCTGTGGATTATGGCCTGCGCCAGACGAGCACGGTGCAACGGGGCCGGGCACACGCTTGTGCGCGTGCACAACATACGTGCGCAACAAGCGTCCGTTATCCAAGCCTCTCTGGCAAAGCGCTAGGACAGACGTTGACGGAGCTGCAAAGCGCGATTCTCCATAGCAGAATTGCCTCTAGGTTTCTAGGAGCCCCTATTGCCCCAGCATTTAGGTTGTAGTAGTTTCTGTGTACACAAACTTAAAGTCACACTACCACTTACATAAGCTGGAAGCAGAATACATTACAAACAAAGACACATGGCAAAACACATTATAAAACGCATAATAAAACACACGCTGTTATTTTTTTTCCAAGTTTGAATTAATTGCATGTAAAAAGGTAACATAAAGTTTGTTTTTTGTCTCTTTTTTTCCCTTTTGTGAATTTATCCCATAATGCAAAATTTTTCAAAGTCTGTGCAAAAACTATATTTTCCTGCCGTGGTTTAGTTTATACAGTATTTGACAGTTAATGAGCTGAAGGATGAAATGTTTACGTAAGGCTGCATGTAGTCTGTTGTTCTCCAGGCTACCTGAGATAAAATCTGGCAGCTGGATGAGATAAAACAGGGAGCTTAAAAGACTTCCAATCTACCTCCTGGTGATGTCCTTTGAATATATCCCACACAATACAATGATGTGAGTTGGTGACTGACAAATTCACTCCATTCTATGACCAAAACCACACAGTGAGGAGCAAGTGATGGAACGATACAACACAAAATATCACACAATGGATGCACCCAGTGAAACATATAGAGGAAAATATCACACAATGGATGCACCCAGTGACACATATAGAGGAAAATATCACACAATGGATGCGCCCAGTGACACATATAGAGGAAAATATCACACAATGGGTGCATCCAGGGACACATATAGAGGAAAATATCACACAATGGATGCGCCCAGTGACACATATAGAGGAAAATATCACACAATGGTTGTGCCCAGTGACACATATAAAGGAAAATATCACACAATGGATGCACCCAGTGACACATATAGAGGAAAATATCACACAATGGATGCACCCAGTGACACATAGAGGAAAATATCACACAATGGATGCACCCAGTGACACATATAGAGGAAAATATCACACAATGGATGCACCCAGTGACACATATAGAGGAAAATATCACACAATGGATGCACCCAGTGACATTTATAGAGGGAAATATCACACAATGGATGCACCCGGTGACACATATAGAGGAAAATATCACACAATGGATGCACCTAGTGACACATATAGAGGAAAATATCACACAATGGATGCACCCAGTGACACATATAGAGGAAAATATCACACAATGGATGCACCCAGTGACACATAAAGAGGAAAATATCACACAATGGATGCACCCAGTGACACATATAGTGGAAAATATCACACAATGGATGCACCCAGTGACACATATAGTGGAAAATATCACACAATGGATGCACCCAGTGACACATATAGAGGAAAATATCACACAATGGATGCACCCAGTGACACATATAGAGGAAAATATTTTCTTAACTAAACAAACAAGAGTAAAACAAAACACATGTAAGATATCAGCAACATCACATAAACACAATAAGGACATTTAGGTGTTTTTTGATGGTTGTGGCCCTTTAAGATGTTCCCATGCCAAGCATCGCCCATTGACCCAACCCTCCGAGTGGCTGAGGGTGGGTAATTATTTATTATTTATAAAGGATTTTACCAGGAAGGATACATTGAGATTTCTCTCGTTCTCAAGTATGTCCTGGGTTCAAGAACAAGTTCTTACCATGCATACATTCAATTTTTTACTGAAAAAGTCTAATATAAAAAAAATATATATTTATTTATAAATTCGTTTTTCCTAATTTTAGCCGAAACAGTTCCGAAAAATGATCCAGCAGACGTTCCAGCAGTACGGCTCCCTGCGTGAGGACGAGTGCATCATGCGGTTTCTCACTACACTGTCAAGCTTCACCTCTATTGACCAGGAAACGTACAGATGCGAGCTGGCGGTGAGCTCCTGTTACATCGTGCCACCTTCATGTTTCATATATTTATTCACTTTCGACCGCTCGGCGCTCGGTACATTGTGGTTGAGGAAATCCTGCTCACAGTGTGACCTATTTGCAGAGAACAACGCACCGAATCTACAATTGGCAACGGGGGGGGGGGTGGACTCTTAACTCGCCTTCATTTCCCAACACTTTTTTTTAATGTTCTAAAGGGGTTATTCAGAGAGAGACGATCTGGCCCCAAATTGTCACCGAATACGGAATTTCCCCGTACAGTGACATTTCCGGGTCATTCGTCCATTCAGAAAGCAGGCAGTTCGCCAAATTTTGGTGAACTGCCTTGAAGTATGGTGCCTGTTCGGTGGCAGCGAAATCCCCCATAGAGAAGCAATGGTTAATCTATTCACATTGAACAGCAGAGAAATGTCAGTGAAATGCCCTGCTGTTCGGTGTTTTCATTCGTCAGGTTTATTCAGGCGAATCCCATAGGCTTCAATGTTAAAAATATTCCCGTTTTAATTCAATATCTAATAAACCGTTTATTATTTTAATTTGCAGAGAAAAGTCTCTTTATTTATAGATTATTTTTTAGGATCTTTTAGGCATTTTTCGGGATTTTTTTGGCAAAATGTTTTTTTCTGTTTTTTTTAATAGTGTTTTTTTCGGGTTTTTTTAATAGTGTTTTTTTCTTTTATCCGTAACAGCCCTTTTTATTATCATTCATTGGATCTTATATGTAAATTCCAGACATTTTAGTTCAGTAGTCTTTTTGCAAACAGTGTTTCACTTTTCAAACTTTCAAGCGTATTGTTTTTTTTTACCCTGTTCGTCTGCTTGTCAGCTTTTTCCGACAGCTTCTGCCCAATTATTATTTATTTTATTTTATTTTTGTTTATTTTTCTCACCTTTGTTCATATAAAAGGAACACTCTGTTAAATTATAGAGTTTCCTTTCTTGCCCTTAAATGCGGCCCTGTTCCATTCTCGACGCTATCATGGAGACGGTAAGCAGGGTAAGGTGCGCGTGCAGATTTTCCCTTACCGTCTCCATGTTAACGTCGTATTCCGGGAAAGGAGCTATCTCATTTTTAGTTTAAAAAATAAAATATAAAAAAAGCTCTTTTAAAACATAAAACAAATAAAAAGGGTTTGTGGTTGGTTAGTGAATAACCCCCTTATAAGATTAGAAAAGGTGAAAATACCACACTGAGAATTTGGGTTTTTCTCAGAAGGAACAATTTTTTATTTTTTTTAGAAAGTATTTTACCAGGAAGGATACATTGAGATTTCTCTTGTTTTCAAGTATGTCCTGGGTGGCGAGTATGTACCGTTAGGTACCGTTAGGTTAGTGTGCCCAAGGACACTTACTGGAGAGGGGCTCTTCCCGGGATCCGACACATATTTCCCAATTATTCACTGTATTCCGAGTCACTTGGACCACAGAATCCTTGTTTACGGTAGAATATGAAGTCCGGTTATATCTATTTTTGCATCGGTTACAGGGTCTGATGTGCGTTGCTTTGAACTTGGAGTACATGGGTTTGGAAATGTATTTGGGAGGTACAGGCTACATGTTCTATATTATTTCCCTTCCCTCTCTTATGTTCCTGTGCCTGTAGGGTGCAGGGTGTTTCTGTGATCTGTGTTTTGTATGAATAATGTCATTGTCTATCTGTTGATATCTGCTGTATATTTGATTAGTTTTGTTAATCTGCTTTGTCAGGCAAACACTGCCCCTTTATCTGTCGTTTAGACTGTAATCTTGTTTACCACTCACAGCTGTCATTGTCCTGTCTCATCTAGGAATGTTGAGCAAATGTTTATCCCTTTATCTGTCCTAGTCTAATTATGTCCCAAATGTCGTGTAGCAGAAGGAACAGTAACACCAGAAACCCTCACAACATTTTCTAGGGAAGGTTTTGTATATGTAATTAACCGCTGTTTGCCCGCATAGATATCTGCGATTGTCCCCAATAAAACCAGTTCAATTTTGACCCTGAAAGCCTCCAGATATACAGCATCGTCTTATTTCTGGGGGATGCTAGCAAGACTCTTTACATGTCTCGGTCCTTAAACTTTGTCTGAGGACTGGAGGAAGGCATGAGAGTCTGCCGGGGAGAGCACGTTGTCTGGTAAGGAAGCGGCATTGACAGATATGACCCTGTCTGGGTACTGAGATCTGTTACAGGGTCAACATTGCATTTCATAGAAAGTCAGCGAGGTGACTGGAAGGGACAGGTACGGGAACTGAAAGCTCGAATTACCCAGTTACTCTGAGTTTTAAAAGACAAAAACAACAGAGCATGAATTCCAATTACGAGCAGCATTCAGAACGTGCAGAGATGGGAATAAACCAGCGCGTACCTCCTACACAAAACACAGCGATTAAAAACAGGCACTTTATGCAGTGTTTACATGTAGATGTGATGTTCAGCGAATTCGTTGTTTTGTCTATCCTGGATATGAGGGGGATCATCGCCGCGTATATTCAGTCTATTAATTCATTTTGTATTCTGCTGGGAAACAAATGATGCGTTAAGATACTGAGGGTCAGACATGTGCACGGCCAAACATTTCAGATTTGGCAATTTCCTATTCTGACCTGAAAATATTGAGTCAGCTGTATTGAGAGCTGTAAAGCCGCAAAACTCCCAGCGATAAAACAAAGGAAGCCTGATCATTATGAACAGTATATGCTTTGAAATTAAATTGAACTTTTTGTGCGTCTATACACACGTTTTGTGCGTCTGATGACATGTCGATACACACGTTTTGTGCGTCTGACATGTTGATACACACGTTTTGTGCGTCTGATGACATGTCGATAAACACGTTTTGTGCGTCTGATGACATGTCAATACACGCATTTTGTGCGTCTGATGACATGTCGATACACACGTTTTGTGCGTCTGACGAGTCGATACATGTTTTGTGCGTCTGACATGTCAATACACTCGTTTTGTGCGTCTGATGACCTGTCGATACACACGTTTTGTGCGTCTGACGCGTCGGTGCACACGTTTTGTGCATCTGATGACATGTCGATACACACGTTTTGTGCGTCTGACGCGTCGGTGCACACGTTTTGTGCATCTGATGACATGTCGATACACTCGTTTTGTGCGTCTGATGACAAGAGGACATAGTCTTAGATTAGAGGGGCAAAGGTTTAAAAGTAACATCAGGAGGCATTATTTTACTGAGCGGGTGGTGGATACATGGAACAGTCTTCCAGTTGAAGTGGTAGAGGCCAAAACAGTAATTGAATTTAAGCAAGCATGGGATAGGCATAAGGCTATCCTAAACAAAAGATAAATCCAGGTAAAGTATCCATGTAATTGGGCAGACTAGATGGGCCGAAAGGTTCTTATCTGCTGACATTTTCTACGTTTCTATGACATGTCGATACACACGTTTTGTGCATCTGATGACATGTCAATACACTCGTTTTGCCTTTGACATGTCGATACACTCGTTTTGTGCATCTGATGACATGTCGATACACTCGTTTTGTGCGTCTGACATGTCGATACACATGTTTTGTGCGTCTGACATGTCGATACACACATTTTGTGCATCTGACATGTCGATACACACGTTTTGTGCGTCTGATGACATGTCGATACACTCGTTTTGTGCGTCTGATGACATGTCGATACACTCGTTTTGTGCGTCTGATGACATGTCGATACACTCGTTTTGTGTGTCTGATGACATGTCGATACACTCGTTTTGTTTGTCTGACATGTCGATACACTTGTTTTGTGCATCTCATGACATGCCGATACACTCGTTTTGTGCGTCTGATGACATGTCGATACACTCGTTTTGTGCATCTGATGACATGTCAATACACACGTTTTGTGCGTCTGACGAGTCGGTACACACGTTTTGTGCATCTGATGACATGTCGATACACTCGTTTTGTGCGTCTGATGACAAGAGGACATAGTCTTAGATTAGAGGGGCAAAGGTTTAAAAGTAACATCAGGAAGCATTATTTTACTGAGAGGGTGGTGGATACATGGAACAGTCTTCCAGTAGAAGTGGTAGAGGCCAAAACAGTAATTGAATTTAAGCAAGCATGGGATAGGCATAAGGCTATCCTAAACAAAAGATAAATCCAGGTAAAGTATCCATGTAATTGGGCGACTAGATGGGCCGAAAGGTTCTTATCTGCCCACATTTTCTATGTTTCTATGACATGTCGATACACACGTTTTGTGCGTCTGATGACATGTCAATATACTCGTTTTGTGCGTCTGACATGTCGATACACACGTTTTGTGCGTCTGACATGTCAATACACGCGTTTTGTGCGTCTGATGACATGTCGATACACACGTTTTGTGCATCTGACATGTGGATACACTCATTTTGTGCGTCTGACATGTCGATACACTCGTTTTGTGCGTCTGACATGTCGATACACACGCTGTGTGCGTCTGATGACATGTCGATACACGCGTTTTGTGCGTCTGATGACATGTCGATACACACGTTTTGTGCATCTGATGACATGTCGATACACTCGTTTTGTGCACCTGATGACATGTCGATACACTCGTTTTG
Source organism: Leptobrachium leishanense (assembly GCA_009667805.1). Lineage (NCBI taxonomy): Eukaryota > Metazoa > Chordata > Amphibia > Anura > Megophryidae > Leptobrachium > Leptobrachium leishanense. The sequence continues at coordinate 44,033,575 of CM019066.1, read as the reverse complement.
TGCGTCTAATGACATGTCGATACACTCGTTTTGTGCGTCTGACATGTCGATACACACATTTTGTGCGTCTGATGACATGTCGATACACACGTTTTGTGCGTCTGAAGAGTCGATACACTCGTTTTGTGCGTCTGACGACATGTCAATACACTCGTTTTGTGCGTCTGGTGACATGTCAATACACTCGTTTTGTGCGTCTGATGACATGTCGATACACTCGTTTTGTGCGTCTGACATGTCGATACACTCGTTTTGTGCGTCTGACATGTCGATACACTCGTTTTGTGCGTCTGACGACATGTCGATACACTCGTTTTGTGCGTCTGATGACATGTCGATGCACAGACATGGCTCACATCTTTTTTGCCAAAACTCCCATAAGAATTTACTAATTCCCTTTTACTTTGTCTTCGCAGCAAGGATGGTGCATCACGGTTGACTTGGTAATTGGCCCTAAAGGAATCCGACAACTTACTACTAAGGATGGAAAGGTAAGAGGAAAGCACCATGACTGAAACGATCACGCGATGGGAAATCCTGAATTTACCAAATCAAGCCATAACGTTATTCCCGGAGTTCCATGTTTCCCAGATATTTCCTCATTCACTATTTGTGAAAGTCAACGTATTGGATCCTCCCCATCCGATTCCATTACTATGTGTGGTTAGTCAGCACTAGAGATGTGCAATTCTTTTCGTTCCGAATCAAAATTCTGATGAAATTTACCATTTTCTTATTTCGGGAGCATTTCCAAAAACGAAATATCGACCATCTGAAAATTTCGGATCGATCCAAAATTTCGGATCGTTTCGGCGATTCAGATCATTTCGAGTGATTCTGATCAGTTGGTTTTTTGTTTTTTTGAGTAATTTAATTTTTTCTGACTTATTTAAGAATGGAAAGTAGATTACTACCAATAAAATGAAAGTTTCTTTATTTATTCGTTTTTTTTAGGATTTTTTTTAGACATTTTTGGGTGAAATTTTAGGTTTCCTAAACTTTTTTAAAGAAACAAGGCATTTTTCACCCATAGGTTTCATTGCAGCATATGAATTTGCACACTGCTGGGCAGCACCTCTCTGCAGATTGATACATTGATTCGGATCAATTCATATGTTGGATCAGTTAGCTTTTCATTTTTTATGAGTTATAATTAATGCTGCATTGAAATCTATGGGTTAAAAAGCCTTGTTTCTTTAAAAGAAAGTTAGAAAACCTAACATTTCACCCAAAAAATGGCTAAACAATGCTAAAAGAATAAGTAAGTAAAGAAACTTTCATTCTATTGCAGTAATCTACTTATCATTCTTAAATAAGTAATTAAAAAACGAAATAACTCATAAAAAAACGAAAAACTAACTGATCTGAACCACGCAAAATGATCCGAATCGCCAAAATGATCAGAAACGAGAAAAAAAAAACGAAACGAAAAAAAAAGTCATGCACATCCCTAGTTTTCACCATTGTCACATTTGACACAGTTGTCACATTTGTAGAAAATACATGCACAGCCGCCATAGAAACATAGAAACATAGAAAAATGTCGGCAGATAAGAACCTTTCGGCCCATCTAGTCGCCCAATTACATGGATACTTTACCTGGATTTATCTTTTGTTTAGGATAGCCTTATGCCTATCCCATGCTTGCTTAAATTCAATTACTGTTTTGGCCTCTACCACTTCTACTGGAAGACTGTTCCATGTATCCACCACCCTCTCAGTAAAATAATGCTTCCTGATGTTACTTTTAAACCTTTGCCCCTCTAATCTAAGACTATGTCCTCTTGTTTTGCTACTTTGTTTCCTTTTAAATATACTCCCTTCCTCTACCTTGTGGATTCCCTTTACGTATTGAAATGTTTCTATCATATCTCCTCTGTCTCGTCTTTTTTCCAAGCTGTACATGTTAAGATCATTAAGCCTTTCTTGGTAACTTTTCTCCTTCAAGCCGTACACCATTTTAGTAGCCCTTCTCTGAACTCTCTCTAAGATGTCTATATCCTTCTGGAGATACGGTCTCCAGTACTGCACATAGTACTCCAAGTGAGGTCTCACCAGTGCTCTGTACATGTTTCTTTGTTACTTCTCTTCGCTGGCACTGACGTAGGTCACCCGGATAGACCTAAACGTTCACAGCAGGATTACTGGCTCTGGAGTAGAGGAAATACTTTTTACAGAAAATCTCTCTATATTGAGTCAGACAGAAAAAAAATAGATTTTAATAAAATCCGAGGGGGTTGATTTAATTCTCTGGCCCTTTTTTTGAGAAAAAATAAATAAAAATATTTCGTCTGTTTGCAAAGATACTTTTTTTCAAATTGTTAGCTGATTCGGTTGAAAACATTTGAGCAAAAAAGTCTTTAAGTCCAGGACTTGCGAGTTTAGAAATGAAACTCTGGACTTTCCAGAAGTCCCGGAAACGCGCGTCTCGCTGTAAACAATCGTATCACTGTAAATTGCAGACATGCTCATTTTTAAGCTACATCCTGCGAATTAATTCCCTAAAATGCGAGTCTTGCTCTTCACCCCGGACTTGCAAGTTTTTAGTGTAAAAGTGGAAAAATTACACTATGGACTTGCGAGTTTGTATACTAACAGCGAGATATTAAAGCAGGGACTCGTGGGTTGTAAATATAGCGGTGGAATATTAAATTAGGAACTCACGGGTTTAAAATATGACTAGAAAATGGTAATGTACGGACTGTTATTTTTACTGTAATAGTTTCAATTTGAGGACTTACACGTTAGGACTTATAATAATGTAAAGTCTAATATCCAGACTTGTGAGAATTTAATATACGTTACGGAAGTTGCACGTTTTTACTGTAAATGATTTAAAATGATCAATTATTTCAAATATTAATGGATTTCAAATAATTTTTTATTTATTAATTTTATTTATTAATGCTAACTTTAATTATTAGGTTTAATTAATTTAATGGCTCAAATTAGGATCTGCATCTTTAATTTGTGGCCAAATGCTTTATGTGCGTTGTAAATTCCCCACGGATTTAATACTTACTTATAATTTATCACTGTGTGTTCTCCCAGCCCACATGTTTTGCAGAATTTAAGCAGATTAAGTCGATCAAGTGCTCGTCTCTGGATGACGGACGATCTCTGCTGCTACTGGGGGTTTCTGGGGCCCCACAGGTAAATATCAGACGCGATGAATGTTGAATGCAGTCTGATGCATCGTCTGTTGAAGGTTAAAATTTTTCCCCAATGTTGGCCAACTAGAAAATATAGAAAGTTTTGTCACTGAGTCGATCTGGCAAGTCTTCCTCTGCTCTCTTGGAGAATGTGCAGCTGGGGAATGATGGCCTATTATCATGTATCCGGGACCTTAAAACTTGGAATATCTAAAAAGTTGGGCATTGATGCCAACATTACTGGCTGAAGGCAATGGTAGATGATGTTGACCTTGGCCATCACCAGACAAAGTCGTAACCAGATATCTCCAAGGACAGAAACCCCCTTGATTCTCGAGAAGGTTTTAGAAATGAGAAATATTCTGAGGGTTACTATGAATTTATGAGAAGGTAGTAAGGACACATGACCGGTCACATACTAAAAGGGCGAGTGGCCTGTAGGATGTGAGATCATTACTGGCTGAAGGCAATGGTAGATGATGTTGACTAGGGATGAGCCGAACACCCCCGTGTTCGGTTCGCATTCGAACTCGAAAAATTGCAAAAGTTCGAGTTCGGACGCGAACACGAACCGAACTCAATGCAAGTCAATGGGACCCGAACGTTCGATTTTTAGAGTGCCTTCCAAGAGGGAATATATGCTAGATATTTGCCATAAAAGGTATATGGGGGTCCGGGTAGTGCCCTGGGGAACAGGAAACAAGGACAAAAAGTTTAAAAAAAACCAAAAGGGAACAGTGAGTTTTCCATGAAATAAAGGTTAAGAATAAAACTGAAAAAGTCCTTCAAATATCGTGCCTAGGAGGTCCCCATAACCTGCCTGTGACGTGGCGGATTTGTAGGATGTATAGAAACATTTAAAAACAAAAAAATGACATTTCAAATGACGGTAAATGGTTTTCCTTTAATCTATTCATAAACAACTGCTTGGGGCGGCAGCCTGTATGAAAAGAGGAGACATTTTAGACGCGCAGAAAAAGTTTAGTGATTTTTTTGGCTAAATTATGGTGAAACTTATGCAGGCTTTGGATGAAAGTAACAATAGGTGCTTCAAAATTGGGCCTTTAGTGTCAGCAACAGTGCCGTCACACCGTAACCCCTCTGTGGTATTGTGGAAGAGTGCAGGGTTGGACCCTGCGGTCAAATATTAAAATGATATGAATCTGGGACAGGCGTCAGTGCACCCAAATATTTTACCTTTGGTGGCAGCAAGTGCCTTCACACCGTAACCCCTCTGTAGTATTGTGGAAGAGTGCAGTGGTGGAACCTGCGGTCCAGTATTAAAATGATATGAATCTGGTATAGGTGTCAGTGGCAGTGCACACAATTATTGTGCCTTTGGTGGCAGCAAGTGCCTTCACACCGTAAGTAACCCCTCTGTGGTATTGTGGAAGAGTGCAGGGAAGCCTTATATAGTGTGCTTCGGGACTTAGCTCTGTGAGCCCATGATTGGGCAAAATTTGCCCAATCAGGACTCTGAGCCGTGATTGGCATAGTCTTGCACCTGTCTTGCACCTGACCTGTGGTCAGGTGCAAGGCTGTAGCCAATTACAAGCTTCAGGCCAGTGGAAAAGTGCATTGTGGTGCATTGTGGGCATTGTGGGCGAACATGCGGCGAACACGCGAAAATGTTCGGAGTTCACCGAACAGCCAAACGGGCGATGTTCAAATCGAACTCCGAACTGATCCTAACCGAACGCTCATCCCTAATGTTGACCTTGGCTATCACCAGAGAAAGTCGTAACCATGTATCAACTAGAACAGAAGCCCCCTGGATTCTCCAGAAGGTTTTAGAAATGAGAAATATTCTGAGGGTTACTATGAATTTATGAGAACGTAGCAAGGACACATGACCCTTCACATACTAAAAGGACGAGTGGCCTGTAGGATGTGAGATCATTACTAGCTGAAGGCAATGGTAGATGATGTTGTTGACCTTGTCTATCACTGTAGAAAGTTGTAACCATGTATCTTAAGGAACAGAAGCCCCCTTGATTCTTGAAGGATTTAGAAATTAGGAATATTCTGAGGGTTTATATGAATTTATGAGAACGTAGCAAGGACACATGACCCTTCACATACTAAAAGGACGAGTGGCCTGTAGGTTGAGAGATCTGCAATGATGCTGCTCTCACCCGGCTTCATACTGAGTCGCGTTCAATACCTCAGCCGCTGCAAGTGCTGAGTTAGCAACTTGCCATTGAACGGCGTTCTGCTGCTCAGCACTGCTAACTTAGCACTTGCAGCGACCCGAGGAGATGCTGCGAGTAGCTGAGTGTGACATAGTAAAGATGGCCGCCGCCATGAAACAAGTAACAATTCAGTACGGCAATATTAATTTTGAGGTTTTTTCCACCAAGCACAAAATATTTATTTATTATTTACCCCATGCACATAGACATATATTACAGCTCAATTATATATTTTTTCAGAAATAAACATAATGTTTTTTCAATAAAAACTATAATTTGTGGTGTGTGCGTACAAAACGGAATTGTGCCGACTGCTTTCCTTTATCATACATACACTATATTGCCAAAAGTATTCGCTCACCTGCCTTGACTCGCATATGGATGGGTGAGCGAATACTTTTGGCAATATAGTGTACCTCAACTGTTGTCCGAGTCATAGGAAAAAACAATCTGAATCTTTCATTAAGAAATCGTCGCCCATTTTACTTTACTTTTACATCCAAAGCGTTCAATGACACTGCTGCAGCAAACTGACTTGCTGCGCTGCAGCAATTCAGCAGCTGCTGAGGTATTGAACGGGGCTCGGCTCTCTTCTTTGGCCACAGCACAAATTGTCATCTTACCTCTATATCCTGAAAAGTGCGGATCTTAAAAAATAAATAAAATGCAACAGTTGTTTGTTAACTTTAAAAATATATATATCCTTGGACATGGAACAAAAAAGTAAACAACCAAAATGAAAACGAAACCGGAGTCGTGTAGCCAAGAGACATCGAAGAGTAACCCATTGGGCCAGTAGAGGGCAGTATGACACAGTGAGTATATTGTTAAAGTGTTACTAGTCGCACGGTAAAAGCAGAAAGGATATCCAGAAAGGGACACAAACAGAAAAAGAACTTCATCCTAGCCAGAAGACTCTATTTAATGTCAGTGGTTCTATGTCGAAACTGTCAACTGATAGGGATTAATTAAGTTGAGGAGAAGTTGAGGAGAAGTTGCTAGAAAAAAAAAGTAGTATCTCAGCACGCTGGCTCAGAAATAAGATATAAATAAAGTTGAGAACACTGTGGTTTAGTATGTATCACAAAAACATAAAAAGAACTAAGAAGATATGAGAAAAAGCAAGGGACAACATGCCGAGAGTAGAATATAAAGTGTGGTGAGTTTACCGATATCTCTCTAGAATATTGGCCAAAACCACTAGATCTCACCGGACTGAGATATCCAGCTTCCCGATTCTGATCCATTTTTTGACCAGCAACAGATTCTGCTCCATTTATTGACTTGAACAGCAGATTCTGCTCCATTTATTGACTTGAACAGCAGATTCTGCTCCATTTATTGACCTGAACAGCAGATTCTGCTCCATTTATTGAAGTGATTGTGCCAGGCAAATGTTTTACTTCACTGTTGACATGGACCTGTTGTATGGACTGCTCTCCTCCTCTCCGTATGGACTGAGATATCCAACTGTCAGATTCTGCTCTATTTTATTGACACAAACTTCATCTTCTGCTCCATTTTTTCACACGTGCAACAGATTCTGCTCCTTTTTTGACAAGATTCACTGTGTTACACAAGAGTTCTATCTCCACTTTTGACATGGACCAGTCTATAAACTGCTCTCCTCCAAATGGCTAGTCTTTCTGTTCTTGGGGCTTTATGCATTGACGTATCTGTTCCAGAGATGGGAGGTGGCCTTTCAGAACGATTTATTTAGATATGTGTCCCGGGAAGGAATACAGTGAGATTTCTCCTGGTTTTAGGTATGTCCTGGGAATTTACTTTAAACATTGTGAGGTAGGCGAGTACATATTCCATTAGGCATCTTTCCCAAAGAGTGGACCTTCCCGACGTCTCAGCTGATGGTTTATCCAGCTTGATATTTGTGTGAACCTCTGAGTTTTAATAGTCTTACATAAGACTTTGAGAGAGATTAGGAATTCAGGCACTCCAATGGTGGTGGAGTAGTGGCATCTTCATTGGACAAAAAGTGGTGGCAACGATTTGGCCAACAAATCTAGCCTTTGCAAATGGGCTCGAAAAAGACCTAATTTGTTGATTGAAATGTTGCCACCAAGTTTTATCAAACACAGGCACCATTCCTTCACTGCTGGTGGAGTGCCTGTATTCTTCTCTTCAATGTTGTTGTTGGCCCGCCATAATTCCTACAGCACCCACCACTGAAGCAGGGATCTAATTGTATAAATAACCTGACAGGTTGTTGAGCGCCAGGGCTCATTGATCTTTGGACTGGTTCTACAGTCTGAATTAGTGGGTACCAAGTTAGACATACCAGACTGTTCCATATTACTGCTACTTAATGCCAATCAGTGTCATCTTACATTACAACCAGAGGTGGGCTGACAAAACCTAGGGCACCTTGGCAATAGAAGATCATGGGGCCACCCACTGTGGGGTTCTGGCATGCAAAAGGCCCTCCATTTGACCTCCACATGCAGGAGCTCATTGCCAGTGTGGAGCAGGCATGACCAAGTCTTAGCATGCCCTCACGGGACCCCCTCCTAGGCCAGGGCACTCAGGCAGTGCGCTATTGCCCTAATTGTCCACCCCTGGTTTCTATGAAGTGGCCAAAACCTTCTGAACTGTACTTAATTCACAGCATGACCTGATCGCCAGATACCACCTGGGTGATTGCACTTTTGATTAGCAAACCTTCAAATTAATGTAAAGTTTTTGGGATGAGAATATGGAAATTAAGTGGTAGATATGGTGGATTAGATGTTGCATGGACATATACCAATTGTCCATGCATAACGTGGCCGAGCCCCTCGTGACCCCATATAGTAATATCCTGCTCTGTCAATGTTGTATGTTGAAGTTTTCTTTCCCTATGCCATAGTTATATTTAATATTTTGTGTTCAAAGCCCTTGGCTATCAAGACGTCTTCGCTGGCTATTGCCGAAAACATGGCAGACCTGATCGACGGCTACTGCCGGCTGAAGAACGAATCGAAAGAGTCACTCATCGTGAATCCCTGGAATGGTAAGGATGCAACATGGGAAGGTTAGGTATACCGTTACAAGTATTTATAAAGCTCTAATAAGTTCCATAGCGCTGCACGATGGGTGAGACATAATAACAAATATACATTCAATTGGGGGGATTATGGGGTGAGCTGATGGGCTTCTCTCAAGGAATGTGTTTTCAGAGACTTCTTGAAGGACTGAAGAGATGGGAAGAGTCTAATGTTGTGGGGGAGGGAGTTTCATAGAAAGGGGGCCACTCCGGAGAAGCCCTGAAGGCGAGACTTGGGGTGGCGGGTACAAAGAGATGATAACATCAGATCAATGGCAGAGTGAAGTGTATGCAATGGGATGTACCTGCTAATAAGGGAAGTGATATAGGTAGGGCAGTGGTTATGGAGAGCCTTGTACATGAGGACAAATATTTTGAATTGGATTCTAAAGAAAACAGGGAGCTAGTGTAGAGATTGCCAAAGGGGTGAGGTGTGAAAGTTACGGGAGGTGAGGTGTGAAAGGTACAGGAGGTGGGGTATGAAAGGTACGGGAAGTGAGATGGATGAGCCTGGCACAGGCGTTCATTACAGACTGTAGAGTGAGAATCTGGGATCTCTTAAGGCCATGGAGAAGATGTTTGCAAAAGTCAAGGCGGGAGATGATAAGAGCTTGGGTGAGCATTTTAGCAGAGTCCTGATTAAGAAAAGGTCGTACGCGTGCAATGTTTTTTAGGTGGAAATTACAGGATTTGGTTAAAGACTGAATGTGAGGAGAGATCAGAGTCATAGAGGAGCCCGAGGCAATGAGCCTGAGAGGTAGAAGTAATGGCGGCACCATTCACCTGAAGAGAAATGGGTGTAGCAAATGTCAGCCTTAGAGGGTGGGAAAATGAGAAGTTCAGTCTTAGAGAGGTCGAGCTTTAGGAAACAGGAAGTCATCCAGTCAGAGACAGCTGACAGGCCGGCTGTAACACGTTCCAACACCGGAGGAGAGAGATCAAGAGAGGAAAGGTAGATTTGGGTGTCATCGGCATAGAGATAATAATGGAGTCCATAGGAAGAGTTGAGGTTGCCCAGAAAAACGGTTTAGATCGAGAAGAGTAGGGGACCCAGAACAGAGCCTTGAGGTACCCCAACTGAAAGAGGAACTGAGGGTGAAGAGGCACCAGCAAAGGAGACACTGAAGGAGTGAAGAGAGAGATATGAAGAGAAGCAGGAGAGAGCAGAGTCAGTGAGTCCAAGTTGACGCAGGTATACACTAATGCTGCCTCCAGATACACTGGCTGCTTGGTCCATGGAAGCGTCACAGTCCAAGAGAAGACCATAAAGTTTTTTGAACATTACTTATCTTGATCACGTCACATATATAAAGTGGTAAGATTGTGAGGAGTGTCCTCCCAGAGAGCGGCCAACGTCACCCTCTGAGACCAATAGCTGTAGCGAGCGTTCTCAGAGAGGCAGCCGATGGATCAGATCTGTGCATGCGCGTGCAGCTCCGATCCATCGCTCTGCGCAGCCGCTATGGAACTTGTGTACAGAAAGTGTGAGAGTCCCGTAGCATTGTGCAATTTGCAGTTCCTACACTCTGCAAGTTGCATAGGAGCTAAGATTGCGCCATGAAGCTTCACGACTTCCGGATTTGGGAGCTCCTGATCCAAAGAGAAGAGGGAGAAAAAGGTGATAAGAATCAAAGAAAAATAATTGGGCAGAGAATGCCATCAGGATCTACCTAATTATTTACGTGTCCCTTTAAGAAATATTGCATGGTATTCTGTATTGTGGGTATGGTTGTCCCTTAAATGTATCTTTCTATTTTCTCTCCACTTTCCTCCATCACAGAAAACGACAAGAGGAACAGCCTGCCTAAAATCCCCACTCAGTAAGTTCCTACAGACTGTGCTCAGCTTTTAAACGAAGGTTTTGGTAGATTGAGACAGGTCAAATCTGTGTGTCAGAGCTTTGAATTATGAAACATGCATGTTCGACTTCCAGCTAGCTGCATGGATCACCAGATACATGGAAACTATGCGGTGTGCCTGGAAGATGCCTCGGATAACTATCATTGCCCGAGCCATTCTGTCCAGCTCTGGAATGCTCTGGAGAGGCATGTCATGTTGAGGTGTTCCCGGCAAATTAAGCCAATTTATCCAAATAGAAGCCATGCTAATCTGGGATACAGTGGCAAGAAAAAGTATGTGAAACATTTGGGATTACGTGGAGTTTTGCATGAATTGGTCATAAAATGTGCTCTGATCTTCATCTAAGTCACAACAATTTGAAAAACACAGTCTGCTTAAAATAATACAACACAAACATTATATGTTTTCATGGTTTTATTGAACAGAACATGTAAACAATCACAGTGCAGGGTGGGAAAAGTATGTGAACCTTTGGACTTAATAACTGGTTGACCCTCCTTTGGCAGCAATAACCTCAACCAAACGTTTCCTGTAGTTGCAGATCAGACCTGCACAATGATCTGGAGTAATTTTGGACCACTCCTCTTCACAAAACTGTTTCAGTGTAGCAATATTCTTGGGATGTCTGGTGTGAATCGCTCTCTTAAGGCCATGCCGCAGCATTTCAATCAGGTTGAGGTCAGGACTCTGACTGGGCCACTCCAGAAGGCGTATTTTGTTTTGTTAAAGCCATTCTTTTGTTGAATTACTTGTATGCTTTGGGTCATTGTCCTGTTGCATCACCCATCCTCTGCGGAGCTTCAGTTGGCGGACAGATGGTCTTACGTTTTCCTGCAAAATGTCTTGATAAACTCTGGAATTCATTTTTCCATCAATGACAACAATCCGTCCAGGCCCTGAGGCAGCAAAGCAGCCCCAAACCATGATGCTCCCTCTGCCATGTTTTACAGTGGCGATGAGGTTTTGATGTTGGTGTGCTGTGCCTTTTTTTCTCCACACATAGTGTTGTGTGTTTTTTCCAAACAACTCAATTTTGGTTTCATCTGTCCACAGAATATTTTGCCAGTAGTGCTGTGGAACATCCAGGTGCTCTTTCGCAAACTTCAAATGTGCTGCAATATTCTTTTTGGACTGCAATGGCTTCCTCTTTGGTGTCCTCCCATGTACTCCATTCTTGTTTAATGTTTTCCTTATTGTAGATGTGTCAACAAAAATGTTAGCATGTGCCAGAGATTTCTTTAAGTCTTTAGCTGACACTCTAGGATTCTTCTTTACCTCATTAAGCATTCTGCACTGTGCTCTTGCAGTCATCTTTACAGGACGACCACGCCTAGGGAGAGTAGCAACAGTGCTGAACTTTCTCCATTTGTAGACAGTCTGTCTTACCATGGACACATGAACATCAAGGCTTTTGGAGATACTTTTGTAACCCTTTCCAGCTTCATGCAAGTCAACAGTTCTTGATCGTAGGTCTTCTGAGAGCTCATTTCTGCAAGGCATGGTTCACATCAGGCAGTGCTTCTTGAAACCAGTAAACCCAAAACTGGTGTGTGTTTTTAAAGGGCAGGACAGCTTTCAGCAACACATCCAATAATATCACACTGATTGGACTCAAGGTTGGCTCACTCCTGGCTCCAATAAGCTCTTGGAGAAGTCATTAGGCTAGGGGTTCACATACGTTTTCCACCCTGCACTGTGAATGTTTACATGTTACGTTCAATAAACACATGAAAACATATAATGTTTGTGTTGTATTATTTTAAGCAGACTGTGTTTTTCAAATTGTTGTGACTTAGATGAAGATCAGAGAACATTTTATGACCAATTCATGCAAAACTCCACGTAATCCCAAAGGGTTCACATACTTTTTCTTGCCACTGTATACCAGCTGGTACATGGAATGCTTATTACATATTTGGTTTATCCTATTCTATACATGGAAGCAGATACTGGATGGAAGCGAGACTAACAGAGCTTCTCTAGGACTTTCACTTGTGACTTGACTGCGATGTTGTGCTTTGTCTCCACAAAACAGTGATAGGCCCAGTGGAGCCTTACTGCATCATGTCAGGCATTTGATATGTGCGTTTTGTTTCATTCTGATGCGCAATTCAGACAAAATTATACCGACACGTATTTGGGAAGGAGTTCCAAAATAATGAATTGATTTGGTCCAAAAATGTACAAAACAAAACCGTATATAAAGAATTGATTTTGTTTTCACGAATTGATTCGTTATACCGTTTCACTTAGACTCTGTCAGCACCGCGTCCCTGTCCATTGGCCATGGTGCTGAATCTGTTGTATTCAGCACCACAGACCATAGACAGCGACAGGGCAGTGAAATCCTCATATAGAAGCAATGGTTAATCTATTCACAGACACAGAACGGAAGAGAAATGTTAGTAAAATGCCCTAATTTTCGGTGGTTTCATTCAACAGGTTTAACCACTTGAATACTAAGGACGCGCTCAGCGCGTCCTCAGCATTCCCGCTGGTGTGCTGAGGACGCGCTGAGCGCGTCCTCACATTGGGGTCAGCGTTCGGCCGGGTTCCGGCCGATCGCTGGCCCCTCCGGTGCGGGCTGACATCCTGGATGTCAGCCCGGCATCCGGACCACCAGCCGCCAGAATTAGGTGTCATCGCGGGGGCGCGATGACACCTAATTCAGGCGCCCCCCCCGCATGTGCGGAGGAGGCGCCTGAAAGGGAGGGGGGAGGTCCTTCGGACCTCTCTCCCTCCGATCGGTGGCTCTGCGGGGCTTAACCCAGGCATCATTTGGAAGGGCACAGCCTGCCCTTCCAAATGATGCCTGGCATTAACCCCTGGGGAGCTGGATCGCGAATCGGCGCTGAAAAGCGCCGGTTCGCGATCCTTTCCCGGAGCTGGCCGACATCTTGGATGTCGGCCAAGCCTCCGGGAACTCCCCCAGAGGACTGGCGTCATCGTGCGTAGCACGATGACGCCAGTCGTAGAGTTAACCCCTAACTGCCACCAACTGTGGAGATAGGGAGTTCCAATGAACTCCCTATCTCCCGATCCGTGGCAGTTAGGGGTTAAATTTTGGTATGGTTGGATCGGCCAGAGCATGGCCGTTCCAACGATACCAAACATGAAAGTGTAAAATTTTGTAAAAAAAAAAAAAAATGAAAAATAAAAATTAAAAATAAAAAAAAAAAAAAACACTTTATTTTTATTTTTTTGGGTTTGTTAATGCAGCAATATTGTTCCCATTTCAATTATAATGTGAACAATGATGCTGCACTAACGATTTTTGTATGCGGTGCGTTTGTTAAAAATAGTGTCATTTTCCCCAAAAAAAATGTAACGAGACCCCATCTCTAATTTTTTTAACAAGCGCACCCCATACAAAATATAAACGCAATTGCTCGCATGTTAAAATGTGAAAAAAACACTTTACACGTTGTAAATTATTGAAAATACATATTTTATTGCATTTTTTGTTATAATATACAGACATGACATAACGTATACATATAATAATGACATATTATGAATCTACTGAGTCTGACGGAAAGAACGATATATAATATGTCTGGTCATATACTAAAATAAGCCTTCAAAACACGTTTAAACATGATGCGCAAAACAGGTAAAAATGACCTCAGCACAGGGGCGGGAAAAGCCTCAGCAGCGAAAGGGTTAAACAGGTGAATCCCATAGGTTTCAATGTAAAAAAAATTCCCTGTTTTTAATAAATACCTATTCAACCATTTATTCTTTTCATTTGCAGCAAAAAAGTTTGTTTGTTACTTTTTTGTCCTTTTAGAATTTTTTGAGTTTTTTTGTATTTTTTAGGTCTAATTTTTGTATTCCTAAACATTTTTAAAATGCCAAGGCTTTTTTTCTTTGACGAACGCAGCATTTTTTTATTTCCTTCAGTCTGGGTGCGTTCGGTGGGTGCTGTCCTTGGTGCTGAAACATATTTCAGCAACAAGCAAAGGGGGATTATGTATCTTTAATCCTCACAGTAATTAATTCATCTGTTTCACCATTCCAAAATATCAAATCTAAATTAAATAACAAATCAATCTGAAATAACGAACCAAAACGAAATAACGAATCGATCTGAAATAACATATCAAAACGAAATAACGAATCACTCTGAAATAACGAATCAAAACAAAATAACAAATTGATCTGACATACGAATCACAGTAAAATAACGAACACAATGAAATTAATTAAAAGTGTAACGAATCGATCCCATACAAAACAATTTTTTTTCCTTGTAAACATGTTCAAAAGGGATTTAGTCTCTAAGTTTCACTAAATAATACTGTACTAGGTTATTATGGGAGCGTGACATAATCACACCTCAAATATACAACCAAAACAGTTTGTGGTATATAATATACATTTAATTATGTCATACAGGGAGATTCCAGAGAGACGGTCAAGGCTTGGTCCTGGTAGCAGTATTGGTGAGTTATTATTCCATGCCCCATTAATGAGTGCTAGAGGTCTATGTGTACTGATCCCATCACACTATGTTAGGATAGTCTGTGCGCTTTATAGAAGAGGTCTATATGTATTGTCACGGGTGTGGGTCGAAATCCCTACAACCAGGTCCCCTAATGCCAAAATCCCGACGGCCAACTTCCCTACACAGACAACTCCCTGACGGCCAACTTCCAGACATCCAAAATCCCCGCGGCTAACACTAACCCTACTCCCTAACCCCCTAAACCTAGCCCTAACCCCCTAAACCTAGCCCTAACGCTAACCCCCTAAACCTTGCCCTAACTCCAACCCCTAAACCTAACCCTAACCCCCCTAAACCTAGCCCTAACCCCCCTAAACCTAACCCCCTAAACCTAGCCATAAACCCTTAACCCTAACCCCCTAAACCTAGCCCTAACCCCCTAAACCTAGCCCTAACCCCCTTAACCCTAACCCCCCCTAAACCTAGCTCTAACCCTAACCCCCTAAACCTAACCCTAACCCCTAATCCTAACCCTAACTCACTAACTCCCTAAGGGTTAGGGTGTTAGTATTAGGGTTACCCGCTGGGATTTTGGATGTCTGTAATTTGGCCGTGTAGGGAAGTTGGTATGTCCGGCACTTGTTCTGTCTGGAAGTTGGCCGTCGGGATGTTGGCATTAGGGAACCTGGCTGTAGGGATTTTGTCCGGCACCCGTATTGTCACGTTTGTAATTGTAGCAGCAGAGCTATGTAGAAGCAATGTGTGTGTGTGAATGTGTGTGTGTCTGAATTTCTGTGTAATAATGAATTCCTTCTGTTTCAGATTCTGACATTTACGCTGAAATCCCAGAGGATTCTGACACGAGATCTGCAAGTATGTAACCCCCCCCCCCCGAAAAAAAAGAAAGCCCTTAAAGAATCAAACTTTGCTCAGGCTGACATAAAGGAGAATTGCAATAAAATTCAGGTTCCTAGCAGAGCTCATTGTATTCACTAGAATAAATGCAGCCTTTATCTATTACCATCTACACTGATTACCCACATTTAAACCCCCTGCATAATATCGTCTAGGTCCCCCTCCTGCTGATGACAATATATCCCACCCTGTCACAATATATCCCATCCGGTGACAATATATCCCACCCTGTCACAATATATCCCATCCGGTGACAATATATCCCATCTTGTGACAATATATCCCACCCTGTGACAATATATCCCACCCTGTCACAATATATCCCATCCGGTGACAATATATCCCACCCTGTCACAATATATCCAATCCAGTGACAATATATCCCACCCTGTCACAATATATCCCATCCGGTGACAATATATCCCACCCTGTCACAATATATCCCATCCAGTGACAATATATCCCATCTTGTGACAATATATCCCGCCCTGTGACAATATATCCCACCCTGTCACAATATATCCCATCCGGTGACAATATATCCCACCCTGTCACAATATATCCAATCCAGTGACAATATATCCCACCCTGTCACAATATATCCCATCCGGTGACAATATATCCCACCCTGTCACAATATATCCCATCCAGTGACAATATATCCCATCTTGTGACAATATATCCCACCCTGTGACAATATATCGCACCCTGTCACAATATATCCCATCCGGTGACAATATATACCACCCTGTCACAATATATCCAATCCAGTAACAATATATCCCACCTTGTGACAATATATCCCACCCTGTGACAATATATCCCACCCCGTAGCAATATATCCCATCCAGTGACAACATATCCCACCCCGTAACAATATATCCCACACCGTGACCATATATTCCACCCCGTAACAATATATCCCACCCTGTGACAATATATCCCACCCTGTCACAATATATCCCATCCAGTGACAACATATCCCACCTCGTGACAATATATCCCACCCTGTAACAATATATCCCACACCGTGACCATATATCCCACCCCGTGACAATATATCCCACCAAGTAACAATATATCCCACACCGTGACCATATATCCCACCCCGTGACAATATATCCCACCCCGCGACAATATATCCCACCCTGTGAAAATATATCCCACCCCGTAGCAATATATCCCACACCGTGACAATATATCCCACCCTGTGACAATATATTCCACCCCGTAACAATATATCCCACCCCGCGACAATATATCCTACCCTGTGACAATATATCCCACCCCGTGACAATATATCCCACACCGTGACAATATATCCCAACCCGGCTGGGTGGAGTAGAGGTAATGTCACTGCTCTGCGCGGAGAGAGCCTGTGGAGACATGGGTTCGATCCCAGCAAGAGCACCTCTCCAGTAAGTGTCCTTGGCAAGACACCTAACGGTACATACTCGCCACCCAGGACATACTTGAAAACGAGAGAAATCTCAATGTATCCTTCCTGGTAAAATCCTTTCTCAAAAAAAAAACCGTGACAATATATCCCACCCTGTGACAATATATCCCACCCTGTGACAATATATCTCACCCTGTGACAATATATCCCGCCCTGTGACAATATATCCCGCCCTGTGACAATATTGACAATATCCCGCCCTGTGACAATATATCCCGCCCTGTGACAATATATCCCACCTCGCAAGAATATATCCCACCCTGTGACAATATATCTCATCCTGTGACAATATTTCCCGCCCTGTGACAATATTGACAATATCCCGCCGTGACAATATATCCCACCTCGCAAGAATATATCCCACCATGTGACAATATATCTCACCCCGTGACAATATATCCCACCCTGTGACAATATTGACAATATCCCGCCCTGTGACAATATTTCCCGCCCTGTGACAATATATCCCACCCCATGACAATATATCCTGCCCAGCGACAATATATCCCACCCGTGACCTTATATCCCACCCTGTGACAATATATCTCACACCGTGACAATATATCCCGCCCTGTGACAATATTGACATTATCCACCCTGTGACAATATATCCCAGCCCGTGACAATGTATCCCGCCCAGTGACAATATATCCTACCCTGTGACTATATATCCCGCCCAGTGACAATATATCCTGCCCAGTGGCAATATATCCCACCCCGTGACAGGTGCCATGTAACCATATAAACAATGTGATTCACTGCACCTGGCAGGGAGTTTAATGTTCTGGCTGATCAGTGTATTGTTTAAAATGCCAAGCATATAAACTGAATATTTATTTATGGCATAACTATATAACAAATCTGTGAATATAACTAATGGTACCATGCCGGGATACCAGTGAGGTTATAAACACCATATATACACAGCTTGGGACACTCTCATTTAATAAATCGCTCGTGTTGGTTAATGTTTCTCTGCTTTTATTGCTGAACAAATTGGGATTTATTCACAAAGCACCGAAATTGTACTAAATTTCAGAGCTTTTATGTACTTTTAAGGATATTTCACCTATAATCAGTGATTCAATTTCAGCAAAAATACGATACATTCACAAAATGATGCCGGCATTGCGCCGAAAATAAAATCTACAAAGCAGTTATCGAAAGTGACCGAAAAGCGCCAAATTGGCCTCAAGGAATTCCACCAAACTGAAAAATAGTAGCCAGTAGGCAGTCTTAAATCAATAAAAAATGTATCTGTACGGCCTTTAAAAAGATAAAAATAATAAAAAAGGTCTTTTAAAAAAATTCAAATAATAAAAAAAATCTTTAAAAAATTAAAATAATAAAAAAAAAATTTTGAAAAAAAAAGAAGAAGAAAGGTCTTTTAAAAAATAAAAATAATTAAAAGGGTTGTTTTAAAATTTTTAATAATTAAAAAGTTTTTTTTACAAAAATAAAAATAAAAAAGGGATTTTTAAATAAGAATGTTGTTACTTTTTCCTGTCATTTCACGTATTAGATTTGCCTATCGAGGTGAACGCACTAAAATCAGGTAATTTCGCTGCAAGTTTGGTGCAATTCGGCGCCCTGTGAAAAGTCAAATTGATAGTTCTCTATGGGACAGTTTCCATGCTGCCGAAATGCACCGAATTGTGTCGAAATGCACTGTATGTATTATAATTATTTATTATACTTTATTCATATAGCGCCAGCATATTCCATAGCCCTGAACACTGGGATTCTCCTGTATTTGGTGAAAATAAAGGTCGCTGAATGGACAAATTGCCCTGAAATGGCAATTATGGTGAAATTCACTGTTCGGTAGCAAATTCAGCCTTTAGTGAATGACCCCCATTGTTACCGCACGGCAGATACATTGAGCTCATCCTGGGAAGTGATTCTTGGAATTTCTTTTGGTGTTTTCAGTTATCCGGTACACAATCAGCCGAGATGATGTCGTTCTTGGTCGGATTCTTGGAGAAGGCTTCTTTGGCGAGGTCTATGATGGCATGTATAAAAAACAGGTGAGCACCGTAACCGCTGGAATCGGCACGCCGGAGCCGGGGGGGGGGGGGGTAAAGAAGAGTGGGGCCCACACCACAAGCTTTAGTTCAAGGGTCAGTAGCGGCGGCTGTCCAGAAGTATTGGAACTACATTCAGGGCCAGATTTAGGCAAGTTGGGGCGCCGACCACATTGGGTGCCTTGCTCTGTAAAACTAAAAAAATTAAATAAATACATACAGGGTTATCCAAAGAGATTCGAAAAGTCACAGCACGTTCGGTGACTTTTCGTTCTCTTCAATTCGGTTCCTTTTGCCGATCCCATTTCGGTGACCCTGCGGTGTATTCAGCAAGCACCACAGGGTCCCCGAATTGCAGGGAAAAGCTGCCGGAAACCTGACGAAAACGAACCGCAAAACCAAGCGAATGCACGCCGAAAACCCACAAAAACATCTGGATTAACCTGCCGAAAATCACGGAAAAAGCCGAGCAGGAGCCGATCACACGCAGCGAAGCCGCCGGAAAAAGCCGAGACCGCAGACAGAGCGAAGTGAATAAATTAGGAAAACAGTTTGTATGAATGTTTGAAAGTGAAACACTGTTTGCAAAGAAACTACTGAGCGAAAATGTCTGAAATTTACATATGATCCAATGAATGATAATAAAAAGGTCTGTTACAGAAAAAAGAAGTAAACTTAAAAAATCAAAAAAATTCAGAAAAATGCTTAAAATATCCTAAAAAATCTATAAATAAAGAGACTTTTTACTGCAGAATTTTATAATGAACGATTGATTAGATATTGAATTAAAACGGGAATATTTTTAACATTGAAGCCTATGGGATTCGCCTGAATTAACTTGCCGAATTAAACCACCGAATGGCAGGGCATTAGGGGAACCTTTCACTGCTAGTTTGTGTTCTCTGAATAGACGAAGCAGTGCTTCTCTATGGGGTTTTCACTGTCCTCGAACAGGCACCGAACAGGCACCGTATGTGCAGGCAATTCGCCAGGATTTGGTGAACTGCCTGCTCTCGGGATAGCCGAATGGCCAAGAAAGGCAACCGAATGCTGATTTTCAGCTTTCAGTTCCTTTTCAGCAGCCATTCGGATCTCTTTGAATAACCCTGATAGTTACAAGTATTGGTAAAGTGCCAACAAGTTCCACAGTTCCATATATATAAAAAAAAATTGAATTTTTTACACCAATTTTTTACAACCAAATTTTTTTTTTAAAATCGATATATTGTTTGTATTTTATATTATTATTATTATTATTATTTTACAGAGCAAGGCACCTTTTGCTTGGTGGACACCTTTCTCTGTAAAAGTAAAATATGTAAAAATAAAAAGCAATTTATTACAGTCTTTATGTACAGTTGGGTTGTGGCAGGGGGCGCATGCTATCATGATTGAGCAGTTTGAGCAGCCAGCTCTCCTGCTGCTCTCATCCTAAGCTCTTCCCCTTCCCTCCTCCAAGCATTGAGTCCCCGCTCATGGACAAACGCTTTACAATATTTAAAAAGATATATATAGGGTTATCAAAGAGATCCGAATGGCTGCCGAAAGGTAACCGTACAGTGAAAATCAGGGTTCGGTTACCTTTCTTGGCCATTCGGCTATCCAGAGAGCAGGCAATACGCCAAATCCTGTTCGTTGCAGGGGTGGATCCAGGGGGGGGGGCAATGGGCGATTGCCCCCCCCCCCTCCCCGAGCAGTGCAGATGCCAGGCTGACCTCCAGAACTCAAATCACAATGTGTGCAGTGAATGCAGACATGGTGATTTGCAGAGGCACACACTGCGCAGAAGCACTGTGGATTGCCCCTCCCAGTCATGTGTCAGGGGCGTGTCACCTGGTGATCCTTTTCCCAGTGACCGTGTGGCTGAGCCTGTCTCCTTCCATGTCTGCCTGACAGCCACAGGAGAGGGCTGGATCTGAGGCTGCACTGTGCAACAGGATCAGAGGAGAGGGGCTGGAGCCTCCATGCAGGGACACCAGGGAGGTAAGTAATGGGTCCCTGAGAGTTTGATCCTTCCTCCAGGGTGTATAACAAAGCTAGAGCTGCACAGTAATAAACCTCTCAGATATGAGTCTGTAAACTGCTCCTCTAGATTGTAAACTCCTGGGTGTCCTCTGCTCCTCTAGATTGTAAACTCCTGGGTGTCCTCTGCTCCTCTAGATTGTAAGCTCCTGGGTGTCCTCTGCTCCTCTAGATTGTAAACTCCTGGGTGTCCTCTGCTCCTCTAGATTATAAACTCCTGGGTGTCCTCTGCTCCTCTAGATTGTAAACTCCTGTGAGCCGGACCCTCTGCTCCTCTAGATTGTAAGATCCTGTGAGCCGGGCCCTCTGCTCCTCTAGATTGTAAACTCCTGTGAGCCGGGCCCTCTGCTCCTCTAGATTGTAAGCTCCTGTGAGCCGGGCCCTCTGCTCCTCTAGATTGTAAGCTCCTGTGAGCCGGGCCCTCTGCTCCTCTAGATTGTAAAATCCTGTGAGCCGGGCCCTCTGCTCCTCTAGATTGTAAACTCCTGTGAGCCGGGCCCTCTGCTCCTCTAGATTGTAAGCTCCTGTGAGCCGGACCCTCTGCTCCTCTAGATTGTAAACTCCTGTGAGCCGGACCCTCTGCTCCTCTAGATTGTAAACTCCTGTGAGCCGGACCCTCTGCTCCTCTAGATTGTAAGCTCCTGTGAGCCGGACCCTCTGCTCCTCTAGATTGTAAGCTCCTGGGTGTCCTCTGCTCCTCTAGATTGTAAACTCCTGGGTGTCCTCTGCTTCTCTAGATTGTAAGATCCTGGGTGCCCTCTGCTCCTCTAGATTGTAAACTCCTGGGTGTCCTCTGCTCCTCTAGATTGTAAACTCCTGGGTGCCCTCTGCTCCTCTAGATTGTAAACTCCTGGGCGTCCTCTGCTCCTCTAGATTATAGGCTCCTGGGTGTCCTCTGCTCCTCTAGATTGTAAACTCCTGTGAGCCGGACCCTCTGCTCCTCTAGATTGTAAGATCCTGTGAGCCGGGCCCTCTGCTCCTCTAGATTGTAAACTCCTGTGAGCCGGGCCCTCTGCTCCTCTAGATTGTAAGCTCCTGTGAGCCGGGCCCTCTGCTCCTCTAGATTGTAAGCTCCTGTGAGCCGGGCCCTCTGCTCCTCTAGATTGTAAAATCCTGTGAGCCGGGCCCTCTGCTCCTCTAGATTGTATGCTCCTGTGAGCCGGACCCTCTGCTCCTCTAGATTGTAAACTCCTGTGAGCCGGACCCTCTGCTCCTCTAGATTGTAAACTCCTGTGAGCCGGACCCTCTGCTCCTCTAGATTGTAAGCTCCTGTGAGCCAGACCCTCTGCTCCTCTAGATTGTAAACTCCTGTGAGCCGGACCCTCTGCTCCTCTAGATTGTAAGCTCCTGTGAGCCGGACCCTCTGCTCCTCTAGATTGTAAACTCCTGTGAGCCGGACCCTCTGCTCCTCTAGATTGTAAACTCCTGTGAGCCGGGCCCTCTGCTCCTCTAGATTGTAAACTCCTGTGTTCCGGGCCCTCTGCTCCTCTAGATTGTAAGCTCCTGTGAGCTGGACCCTCTGCTCCTCTAGATTGTAAACTCCTGTGAGCCGGGCCCTCTGCTCCTCTAGATTGTAAGCTCCTGTGAGCCGGACCCTCTGCTCCTCTAGATTGTAAACTCCTGTGAGCCGGGCCCTCTGCTCCTCTAGATTGTAAGATCCTGTGAGCCGGGCCCTCTGCTCCTCTAGATTGTAAGATCCTGTGAGCCGGGCCCTCTGCTCCCCTAGATTGTAAAATCCTGTGAGCCGGACCCTCTGCTCCTATAGATTGTAAACTCCTGGGTGTCCTCTGCTCCTCTAGATTCTAAGCTCCTGTGAGCCGGGCCCTCTGCTCCTCTAGATTGTAAACTCCTGTGAGCCGGGCCCTCTGCTCCTCTAGATTGTAAGCTCCTGTGAGCCGGACCCTCTGCTCCTCTAGATTGTAAGCTCCTGTGAGCCGGACCCTCTGCTCCTCTAGATTGTAATCTCCTGTGAGCCGGACCCCCTGCTCCTCTAGATTGTAAGCTCCTGTTAGCCGGACCCTCTGCTCCTCTAGATTGTAAGCTCCTGTGAGCCGGGCCCTCTGCTCCTCTAGATTGTAAACTCCTGTGAGCCGGACCCTCTGCTCCTCTAGATTGTAAGCTCCTGTGAGCCGGACCCTCCGCTCCTCTAGATTGTAAACTCCTGTGAGCCGGACCCTCTGCTCCTCTAGATTGTAAGCTCCTGTGAGCCGGACCCTCTGCTCCTCTAGATTGTAAGCTCCTGTGAACCGGACCCTCTGCTCCTCTAGATTGTAAGATCCTGTGAGCCGGGCCCTCTGCTCCTCTAGATTGTAAGCTCCTGTGAGCCGGGCCCTCTGCTCCTCTAGATTGTAAGCTCCTGTGAGCCGGGCCCTCTGCTCCTCTAGATTGTAAGATCCTGTGAGCCGGGCCCTCTGCTCCTCTAGATTGTAAGCTCCTGTGAGCCGGGCCCTCTGCTCCTCTAGATTGTAAGCTCCTGTGAGCCGGGCCCTCTGCTCCTCTAGATTGTAAGCTCCTGTTAGCCGGACCCTCTGCTCCTCTAGATTGTAAGCTCCTGTGAGCCGGGCCCTCTGCTCCTCTAGATTGTAAGCTCCTGTGAGCCGGACCCTCTGCTCCTCTAGATTGTAAACTCCTGTGAGCCGGACCCTCTGCTCCTCTAGATTGTAAGCTCCTGTGAGCCGGACCCTCTGCTCCTCTAGATTGTAAGCTCCTGTGAGCCGGGCCCTCTGCTCCTCTAGATTGTAAGCTCCTGTGAGCCGGACCCTCTGCTCCTCTAGATTGTAAGCTCCTGTGAGCCGGACCCTCTGCTCCTCTAGATTGTAAACTCCTGTGAGCCGGGCCCTCTGCTCCTCTAGATTGTAAACTCCTGTGAGCCAGGCCCTCTGCTCCTCTAGATTGTAAGCTCCTGTGAGCCGGACCCTCTGCTCCTCTAGATTGTAAGCTCCTGTGAGCTGGACCCTCTGCTCCTCTAGATTGTAGCTCCTGTGAGCCGGGCCCCTCTGCTCCTCTAGATTGTAAGCTCCTGTGAGCCGGACCCTCTGCTCCTCTAGATTGTAAGCTCCTGTGAGCTGGACCCTCTGCTCCTCTAGATTGTAAAATCCTGTGAGCCGGACCCTCTGCTCCTCTAGATTGTAAGCTCCTGTGAGCCGGGCCCTCTGCTCCTCTAGATTGTAAGCTCCTGTGAGCCGGACCCTCTGCTCCTCTAGATTGTAAGCTCCTGTGAGCCGGGCCCTCTGCTCCTCTAGATTGTAAGCTCCTGTGAGCCGGGCCCTCTGCTCCTCTATATTGTAAGCTCCTGTGAGCCGGACCCTCTGCTCCTCTAGATTGTAAAATCCTGTGAGCCGGGCCCTCTGCTCCTCTAGATTGTAAAATCCTGTGAGCCGGGCCCTCTGCTCCTCTAGATTGTAAAATCCTGTGAGCCGGGCCCTCTGCTCCTCTAGATTGTAAAATCCTGTGAGCCGGGCCCTCTGCTCCTCTAGATTGTAAGCTCCTGTGAGCCAGACCCTCTGCTCCTCTAGATTGTAAGCTCCTGTGAGCCAGACCCTCTGCTCCTCTAGATTGTAAGCTCCTGTGAGCCGGGCCCTCTGCTCCTCTAGATTGTAAACTCCTGTGAGCCGGGCCCTCTGCTCCTCTAGATTGTAAGCTCCTGTGAGCCGGACCCTCTGCTCCTCTAGATTGTAAACTCCTGTGAGCCAGACCCTCTGCTCCTCTAGATTGTAAGCTCCTGTGAGCCAGACCCTCTGCTCCTCTAGATTGTAAACTCCTGTGAGCCGGACCCTCTGCTCCTCTAGATTGTAAGCTCCTGTGAGCCGGACCCTCTGCTCCTCTAGATTGTAAGCTCCTGTGAGCCGGGCCCTCTGTAAATTCTCGTGAGTCGGGCTCTCTGCTAAAACACCTTATTTTCTGTCAGTGCCCCTCCTGAGACTAGTCTCTGGATCCGCCCCTGGTTCGGTGCCTGTTCGAGGGCAGTGAAATCCCCATAGAGAAGCAATGCTTCATCTATTCAGAGAACACAAACCAGCAGTGAAAGGTTGCCGAAATGCCCTGCCATTCGGTGGTTTCATTCAGCAGGTTTATTCAGTCGAATCCCCTAGGCTTTAATGTTAAAAATATTCCCGTTTTAATTCAATATCTAATAAACCATTTATTATAAAATTCTGCAGTAAAAAGATTCTTTATTTATAGATTTTTTTAGGATCTTTTACGCATTTTTTAGAAAAAAAAATCAGATTTTTTTTTTTAACCACTTCACTGCTGAGGACGCGCTCAGCGCGTCCTCAGCAGTCCTCCCATCGGGGTCAGCGTTCGGCCGGGTTCCGGCCGATCGCTGGCCCCTCCGGTGCGGGCTGACATCCTGGATGTCAGCCCGGCATCCGGACCAGCAGCCGCCAGAATTAGGTGTCATCGCGGGGGCGCGATGACACCTAATTCAGGCGCCCCCCCCCCGCATGTGCGGAGGAGGCGCCTGAAAGGGAGGGGGGGAGGTCCTTCGGACCTCTCTCCCTCCCGATCGGCGGCGCACAGGGGGTTAACCCAGGCATCATTTGGAAGGGCACAGCCTGCCCTTCCAAATGATGCCTGGCATTAACCCCTGGGGAGCTGGATCGCGAATCGGCGCTGAAAAGCGCCGGTTCGCGATCCTTTCCCGGAGCTGGCCGACATCTTGGATGTCGGCCAAGCCTCCGGGAACTCCCCCAGAGGACTGGCGTCATCGTGCGTAGCACGATGACGCCAGTCCTAGACTTAACCCCTAACTGCCACCAACTGTGGAGATAGGGAGTTCCAATGAACTCCCTATCTCCCGATCCGTGGCAGCTAGGGGTTAAATTTTGGTATCGTTGGATCGGCCAGAGCATGGCCGTTCCAACGATACCAAACATGAAAGTGAAAAATTTTGTAAAAAAAAAAAAAAATTAAAAATAAAAATTAAAAAAAATTAAAAAAATAAAATAAAAAAAAAATAAAATTTTTATTTTTTATTTTTTTGGGTTTGTTAATGCAGCAATATTGTTCCCATTTCAATTATAATGTGAACAATGATGCTGCACTAACGATTTTTGTATGCGGTGCGTTTGTTAAAAATAGTGTCATTTTCCCCAAAAAAAAATGTAACGAGACCCCATCTCTAATTTTTTTAACAAGCGCACCCCATACAAAATATAACCGCAATTGCTCGCATCTTAAAATGTGGGAAAAAAACACTTTACACATTGTAAATTATTGAAAATACATATTTTATTGCATTTTTTGTTATAATATACAGACATGACATAACGTATACATATAATAATGACATATTATGAATCTACTGAGTCTGACGGAAAGAACGATATATAATATGTCTGGGTCATATACTAAAATAAGCCTTCAAAACACGTTTAAACATGATGCGCAAAACAGGTAAAAATGACCTCAGCATAGGGGCGGGAAAAGCCTCAGCAGCGAAAGGGTTAAACCTTTTTTCTTTTTTCTGTAACAGCCCTTTTTATTATCATTCATTGAACCTCATACGTAAATTTCAGACATTTTCCTGATACGGTGACTAATATAATGATTCCTTGCTAGTTCTGTCTTGACTTTACCCATTGGATCTTTGTACAGCGCTGTGGAAGATGTTGGTGCTTAATAAATAATAGTAATGTAATAATATGTCTTTTTCATAATGTGTAGAAAGGGGAGCGTGTCAGCGTCGCAGTGAAGACCTGCAAGAAAGATTGTGCCCCAGACGTCAAGGAAAAGTTCATGAGCGAAGCCTGTGAGTGACCTCTTATACTTACAATTAACCCCTTCACTGCCATGCTAATTTTGCTGAATTTTTGTTTTTTTATCACAACATTTATTTGAAACGTTGGATGTAAAGTTAACAATAAAAGACAGAGTAAAATACAAATTCTGCGCAGAAACCGTTGTTCTGAGATAGTTAAACAATTAAAATAATGTTAATTCGCTCATTTTTAATTTTTCTTGCATTCGTTTATCCACTACAATAACATTGTTAGATTGAAAGGTTCTAAGCTCTAGACGGCGTCCCTTATCTGGCACAATGTCACACGGGGTCTGTATTATCAGCATACAGGCAGAAATGCCTTTGTGTCCGTAAATGTGCTGCAGACAGATAATAACATGGTGAGATCTCCTACTTATGGGGATTTGTAGTGATCAGAATGAGATTATCAGCAAAGCAATATCTGTATGTGCTGCATAATGCCTGTGTATGGCAATTACAGCAACACCTTGTATCTGTATGTGCTGCATAATGCCTGTGTATGGCAATTACAGCAACACCTTGTATCTGTATGTGCTGCATAATGCCTGTGTATGGCAATTACAGCAACACCTTGTATCTGTATGTGCTGCATAATGCCTGTGTATGGCAATTACAGCAACACCTTGTATCTGTATGTGCTGCATATTCTCTGTGTATGGCAATTACAGCAACACCTTGTATCTGTATGTGCTGCATATTGCCTGTGTGTGGCAATTACAGCAACACCTTGTATGTGTATGTGCTGCATAATGCCTGTGTATGGCAATTACAGCAAAACCTTGTATCTGTATGTGCTGCATAATGCCTGTGTGTGGCAATTACAGCAACACCTTGTATCTGTATGTGCTGCATAATGCCTGTGTATGGCAATTACAGCAACACCTTGTATCTGTATGTGCCCCATAATGCCTGTGTATGGCAATTACAGCGACACCTTGTATCTGTATGTGCTGCATAATGCCTGCGTGTGGCAATTACAGCAACACCTTGTATCTGTATGTGCTGCATAATGCCTGCGTGTGGCAATTACAGCAACACCTTGTATCTGTATGTGCTGCATAATGCCTGCGTGTGGCAATTACAACGACACCTTGTATCTGTATGTGCTGTATAATGCCTGCGTGTGGCAATTACAGCAACACATTGTATCTGTATGTGCTGCATAATGCCTGTGCATGGCAATTACAGCGACACCTTGTGTCTGTATGTGCTGCATAATGCCTGTGTATGGCAATTACAGCAACACCTTGTATCTGTATGCGCTGCATAATGCATGTGTATGGCAATTACAGCAACACCTTTTATCTGTATGTGCTGCATAATGCCTGTGTATGGCAATTACAGCAACACCTTGTATCTGTATGTGCTGCATAATGCATGTGTATGCAATTACAGCAACACCTAGTATCTGTATGTGCTGCATAATGCCTGTGTATGGCAATTACAGCAACACCTTGTATCTGTATGTGCTGCATAATGCCTGTGTATGGCAATTACAGCAACACCGTGTGTCTGTATGTGCTGCATAATGCCTGTGTATGGCAATTACAGCAAAACCTTGTATCTGTACTGTACAGGGATTTACACTCATTATAACCCCCTGAATCTTATCCAGTACAGCAGCGACTGACCCCACAGCTCTCCCTGTACTCTGACAAATCCCTGGCTGCTGGAATACAACAGTAACGTGTTTAAACTTTTTCTTACAGTGAGGTTTGGGACTGCTATATGCAGCTTCTTTTATCTCTCTGCGGGGTGCTAGGAGATAGATAAAATGGCGGAATTTGTTTCTCCACAGGGGGCGCACTAATCCTGCTTTAATAAAGTGTAAAATTGGGTTTTGATCTGCTAATGAGCCCTTCTCAAAGTATTACAGGGTTAAAGAGACACTACCATGAACATAAACTGTAACTAGATTACCTGTGCATTACAAATAGTACACATTATAAAACATGTTTTAAAACAAATGCTGCTGCTGTTTCTTTTTCTTTGCTTGAAGTAATTGCATGTAAAAAGGGAAAATAAAGTTATTTTTTTCCTTAATCTCCTGTTTCCATATTATAGATTTTTCCCATGATGCAACATTTAACAAAATGTGTACAAAGGTTTTTACTATAAGGCTGGGCTATATCTCATACAGCATATACGAGTTAATGAAGAGGAGGGAATGTTTAGATAAAGCGGCAGGTGGTCTATTGTTCTCCAAGCTATCTGAGATAACAGCTGGCAGCTGAATGAGATCTGATAGTGGGTTAATAACACTTTAATCTACCCCCTGGTGATGTCCTTTGAATACATCCCACACAATACAATGATGTGAGTCGGTGACTGACCCATTCACTCCATTCTATGGCCAAAGCCACACAGTGAGGAGCAAGTGATGGAAAGATACATATAGAGGAAAATATCACACAATGGCTGCACCCAGTGACACATATAGAGGAAAATATCACACAATGGATGCGCCCAGTCACACATATAGAGGAAAATATCACACAATGGATGCACCCAGTGACACATGTAGAGGAAAATATCACACAATGGATGCACCCAGTGACACATATAGAGGAAAATATCACACAATGGATGCACCCAGTGACACATATAGAGGAAAATATCACACAATGGATGCGCCCAGTGACACATATAGAGGAAAATATCACACAATGGATGCACCCAGTGACACATATAGAGGAAAATATCACACAATGGATGCACCCAGTGACACATATAGAGGAAAATATCACACAATAGATGCACCCAGTGACACATATAGAGGAAAATATCACACAATGGATGCACCCAGTGACACATGTAGAGGAAAATATCACACAATGGATGCACCCAGTGACACATATAGAGGAAAATATCACACAATGGATGCACCCAGTGACACATATAGAGGAAAATATCACACAATGGATGCGCCCAGTGACACATATAGAGGAAAATATCACACAATGGATGCACCCAGTGACACATATAGAGGAAAATATCACACAATGGATGCACCCAGTGACACATATAGAGGAAAATATCACACAATAGATGCACCCAGTGACACATATAGAGGAAAATATCACACAATGGATGCACCCAGTGACACATATAGAGGAAAATATCACACAATAGATGCACCCAGTGACACATATATAGGAAAATATCACACAATGGATGCACCCAGTGACACATATAGAGTAAAATATCACACAATGGATGCACCCAGTGACACATATAGAGGAAAATATCACACAATGGATGCGCCCAGTGACACGTATAGAGGAAAATATCACACAATGGATGCACCAGTGACACATATAGAGGAAAATATCACAGAATGGATGCACCCAGTGACACATATAGAGGAAAATATCACACAATGGATGCACCCAGTGACACATATAGAGGAACATATCACACAATAGATGCACCAGTGACACATATATAGGAAAATATCACACAATGGATGCACCCAGTGACACATATAGAGTAAAATATCACACAATGGATGCACCCAGTGACACATATAGAGGAAAATATCACACAATGGATGCGCCCAGTGACACGTATAGAGGAAAATATCACACAATGGATGCACCAAGTGACACATATAGAGGAAAATATCACAGAATGGATGCACCCAGTGACACATATAGAGGAAAATATCACACAATGGATGCACCCAGTGACACATATAGAGGAACATATCACACAATAGATGCACCCAGTGACACATATAGAGGAAAATATCACACAATGGATGCACCCAGTGACACATATAGAGGGAAATATCACACAATGGATGCACCCAGTGACACATGTAGAGGAAAATATCACACAATGGATGCACCCAGTGACACATATAGAGGAAAATATCACACAATGGATGCACCCAGTGACACATATAGAGGAAAATATCACACAATGGATGCACCCAGTGACACATATAGAGGAAAATATCACACAATGGATGCACCCAGTGACACATATAGAGGAAAATATCACACAATGGATGCACCAGTGACACATATAGAGGGAAATATCACACAATGGATGCACCCAGTGACACATATAGAGGAAAATATCACACAATGGATGCACCCAGTGACACATATAGAGGAAAATATCACACAATGGATGCACCCAGTGACACATATAGAGGGAAATATTTTCTAAACATACAAGAGAAAAACAAAGCACATGTGAGATTTTTTTTATATGGTCATGATTGCTTGTTGGGTTAAAGGATTGTTTAGAAAACACCCATACTTTGTATCACTGTTGCTGTTAGTCACGCTCACTAATGGGTTAAGGCGATCTAAATTCACAGTGGATTTATGTGTTAAGCTGCAGTCCCTGATATGTCCACAGGAGGGCAGCTATAATAAATGGGTTTTATGAAATCATATAAGGAGCGTGGAATGACAGCATCCTCTCCCAGCGGCTATGATTATTATAAATGATATAAAACATATTAAAATGATGGATTGAGAGAAGGATGTGAGAGATAGATACAGATATCTAGATAAAAATAGATAGAGAGATATAGATGGAGAGATCGTTAGATATTGAAACGGAGAGATCGATCGATACTGATTGGACTCGTCTCTACCTTTTAGATCTAATGAGGAACCTGGAGCATCCGCACATTGTCAAACTCATCGGAATTATTGAGGACGACCCGATATGGATCGTTATGGAACTTTACCCTTTTGGAGAGGTAAATGAAATGTGACCTGATATCACTGGATGCTGCTAAGATCTTGCTGTATCGAGTGCCCTGATCTTGTAGATCCTGAGGTGTGTCTGGAGATCCCCCATCATGGCACTCTGTCTGCTCTGTATTCTCTGCTGATGAGTGGGACTAACTGTAACCCTAATTCTGCCCCTAACCCTAACTCAACGTGCACTCAGGGCCGGTGCTAGACTCTTTTGCGCCCTAGGCAAGACCAGCTACTTGTGACCCCCCCCCCTGAATTTTTTAACTGTTGAAATGCGGGAGGGGGGGGAACACACACACTGCGCGCGCAAAGGGGGGGCACACACTGTGCATGGGGACACACAGACACACAAACACTGTGCACGGGGGCCGCACACGGTCGTTCGGTGTCGGTGTCCATCTTAACCCTCCACTGGTCGGGCCCGGGATTGGTCTATGCTTCTTTCTTTCTTTCTTTTTCTCTTTCTTTCTTTTTCTCTTTCTTTCTTCTGCCCCTTTCTTTCTTCTGCCTCTTCTTTTTCTTTCTTCTGTGCTTCTTTCTTCTGCGCCTCTTTCTTCAGTGCCTCTTTCTTTCTTCTGCCTCTTCGTTTTCTTTCTTTCTTCTGCGCCTCTTTCTTCTGCGCCTCTTTCTTCTGCGCCTCTTTCTTTTGCGCCTCTTTCTTTCTTCTGCCTCTTCGTTTTCTTTCTTTCTTCTGCGCCTCTTCTGCGCCTCTTTCTTCTGCGCCTCTTTCTTCTGCGCCTCTTTCTTCTGCGCCTCTTTCTTCTGCGCCTCTTTCTTTTGCGCCTCTTTCTTCTGCGCCTCTTTCTTCTGCGCCTCTTTCTTTTGCGCCTCTTTCTTTTGCGCCTCTTTCTTCTGCGCCTCTTTCTTCTGCGCCTCTTTCTTTTGCGCCTCTTTCTTCTGCGCCTCTTTCTTCTGCGCCTCTTTCTTTTGCGCCTCTTTCTTTTGCGCCTCTTTCTTCTGCGCCTCTTTCTTCTGTGCTTCTTTCTTCTGCGCCTCTTTCTTCAGTGCCTCTTTCTTTCTTCTGCCTCTTCGTTTTCTTTCTTTCTTCTGCGCCTCTTTCTTCTGCGCCTCTTTCTTCTGCGCCTCTTTCTTTTGCGCCTCTTTCTTTCTTCTGCCTCTTCGTTTTCTTTCTTTCTTCTGCGCCTCTTCTGCGCCTCTTTCTTCTGCGCCTCTTTCTTCTGCGCCTCTTTCTTCTGCGCCTCTTTCTTTTGCGCCTCTTTCTTCTGCGCCTCTTTCTTCTGCGCCTCTTTCTTTTGCGCCTCTTTCTTTTGCGCCTCTTTCTTCTGCGCCTCTTTCTTCTGTGCCTCTTTCTTTTGCGCCTCTTTCTTTTGCGCCTCTTTCTTTTGCGCCGCTTTCTTCTGCGCCTCTTTCTTCTGTGCCTCTTTCTTTTGCGCCTCTTTCTTTTGCGCCTCTTTCTTTTGCGCCTCTTTCTTCTGCGCCTCTTTCTTTTGCGCCTCTTCTGCGCCTCTTTCTTTTGTGCCTCTTTCTTTTGCGCCTCTTTTGCTCCTCTTTCTTTTGTGCCTCTTTCTCCTGCGCCTCTTTCTTTTGCGCCTCTTTCTTTTGTGCCTTTTTCTTTTGTGCCTCTTTCTTCTGCGCCTCTTTCTTCTGCGCCTCTTTCTTTTGCGCCTCTTCTGCGCCTCTTTCTTCTGCGCCTCTTTCTTCTGCGCCTCTTTCTTTTGCGCCTCTTTCTTTTGCGCCTCTTTTGCTCCTCTTTCTTTTGTGCCTCTTTCTCCTGCGCCTCTTTCTCCTGCGCCTCTTTCTTCAGTGCCTTTTTTGCCTCTTTCTTCTGCGCCTCTTTCTTCAGTGCCTTTTTTGCCTCTTTCTTCTGCGCCTCTTTCTTCAGTGCCTTTTTTGCCTCTTTTTCTTTCATCTGCCTCTTCTTTTTCTTTCTTTCTTCTGTTCCTCTTTCTTTCTTTTTTTCTTTCTATCTTCCTTCTGTGCCGTTCTTTCTTTCTACAGTATCTCTTTTCCTTTAATCTGCCTCTGGTGGCGCCTGCACGTCATATGGAACCCGGGTTGGTATTGGCTGCGCCCCTAGGCGGCAGTGTGCCCTAGACAGTTGCCTAGTGGGAGCTCCGACCCTGCGTGCGCTAATAAACATGCTGATATCCTTTTCCCCTAGTTTTAACATGCTGAAACAACAGCAAACGTCTGTTCAGACGGCAGCAGCGATGTTTGAGTCAGTTTGGTGATTATTTTTAATAATCTCCTCCCACTTCTTCACATGCTCTACACAACTGTCTTTTTTATTTCTGTACATGCTGTTAATACAGTTGGCCACAAGGTGGCGACTTTTCAATAGGACACCGGTTTACTTTATATAGAAACCAAATGTATGCATTATTAAAAACGACGCGCTGATTTTAAACGCACAGAATTCAGCCATGGATTAATTGGACGTTCAGGTCCAAAAAGGAGCGTCAGTTCTAACTTCTAACCCAAACCCTAATTTTTAAACACACTGAATCGTGTCCAAATGGCATCGGAAAATTCCTCTGCCCTGGAAAGAAAAGTCTCCTATTTTCCTAATAGGAGCTTAAATCAATAAAAATGTGTCAAAATAATAAAAAAAAAAAGGTCCATTAAATAATAATACAAAATTAAAAAGTCTTTTAAAAAAACAATAATATCTAATAAAATTCCAAAAACACGAGGATATTTTATATAAATTACAAAATAAAAGTGTTTTTGCAAAATATATAAAGAATGGTGTTTAAAAAAAATTACATAAAAAAGTTGTTAAAAAATAAAATAAATAAAAAAGGTGTTTAAAAAAAGGAGAAAAAAAAGATATTTATATAAAATTATAAAAAGCAGCCCCAGGCTCTGCACGGTGGCCAGGCCCAGGCTCAGCCGAGACCCCAGCCCACTGAGCCATCGGACCACCGGGACAGGCCTGGACGTGTCTAAAAATAAAAATAATGCCTCTTGCAGGAGTCAGCAACTTTGGCCCCGTAAACGTTTTGGAACTGCATATCCCATGATGCTTAGCTAAAAGAGCGCCCGGGCATTATGGGAAATGTAGTTTCAAACCACCTGGGATGGCAGAGGGTGCTGCCCGCTGTTATAGTGGGTGACATTCATGCAGAGCCAGACGTTCGCTGCTGGTTGATGCCTGTAAAATTAACCCTTCTCACTCTGTTCTGTTCATCCCTTGGTGGCAGCTTGGACATTACTTGGAGCAGAACAAGAACACCCTGCAGATCCTGACCCTCATCCTCTACTCGCTGCAGATCTGCAAAGCGCTGGCATACCTGGAGGGGATTAACTGCGTCCACAGGTATGAATCTGCATTAGACATGGAGAACAGCGACCTAACCCCCACCCAAATGGCTTTATTTAGGGTCCATCTCGCTTTAAAGTGCACCTGTCATACTCACCACAAGGGCTGATTTGGCAGGGAATCACTCCCTATACAGGGATCATCACGTCGTTAATACTGGCTGCTTCCAAATCACTAAACACTCAACACCCCTTAAAAATGTCTTACTCACATACAAGAATGCAGAGGACGGCGCAGACCGCCGACAGAGGAGGTCACAGACCACTGCCAGAGGAGGTCACAGACCACTGCCAGAGGAGGTCACAGACCGCCGCCAGAGGAGGTCACAGACCGCCGCCAGAGGAGGTCACATACCGCCACCAGAGGAGGTCACAGACCGCTGACAAAGGAGGTCACAGACCGCTGACAGAGGAGGTCACAGACCGCTGACAGAGGAGGTCACAGACCGCTGACAGAGGAGGTCACAGACCGCTGACAGAGGAGGTCACAGACCACCGCCAGAAGAGGTCACAGACCACCGCCAGAAGAGGTCACAGACCACTGACAGAGGAGGTCACAGACCGCTGCCTTCTCTTCATGCAAACAGGAGAAGATGGAGAACAAACAGTCCTCCATTGTCCTTCTTCTGATCCTGCACAATCCCGCTGGTGTCAGCTGTCGCAGGACTCGCGCATGTCTCCCTATGGAGCAGCGATGGGCGTAACAGCCGGTACAGGCTGAATACAGCTCAGTCAAAACGCTCGGCACCGGAAGTGTTCTGGATTTGGGATTTTTGGGGGATTTTGTGATATTTGTATCTAATAATGAGATATCTTGAGGATGGGGACCACACAATCCATTCATGTTTCACACACACTTTATACACACAGCCTGAAGCGCATTTTATACAGGATTTTAATAATTTTGCCCCTCATCACAGGAAGTCAGGGGTGGGATTTTCCTCTTGTGGTGTCATTTCGGTGTTCAGAAAAATGTTGTATTTTGGAACATTTCGGATTTTTGGATAAGGGATTGGTGGTCTGTACTAGGTATCCGCTTCTGGTTACCGGCTTCTGGTGACTTTTACCAGCGCGGCCAGATCGGGGCCCTATGTGATTACTCTGAATGACGCTCCTTTTTGCCTTGTTGCAGGGACATCGCGGTGAGGAACATCCTGGTTGCATCTCACGATTGTGTAAAGCTGGGGGATTTTGGCCTCTCCAGATACTTAGAGGAGGAAGAATATTATAAAGGTGAGTTTGAGGGATGCCGGGGCCCCCTCTGAGTGAGTTTATCACCGCTGAGCTGTATACATTGCGCAGTGTGATTATCCAGACTTATTAAACCTCTATATTTCATTGATTCCTTTGCCTTTTTAGAATTTGGGCATATTTAGATTTTGCCCCAGTTGCGTTTAAGACTGGAAATGATTGACATATGACAGGGGTCGGCATCCTTGGTCCCCAGATGTTTTGGAACTTCATGAGTGGTTGAGCATCATGGGAGATGTAGTCCAAAACGTGTGGAAGACCAAGGCTGCTGACTCCTGGCTCATGAGATATGTTTTTCCATTGCAGCTTCCGTGACGCGTCTCCCCATCAAGTGGATGGCCCCCGAGTCCATCAATTTCCGTCGTTTCACATCGGCGAGCGACGTGTGGATGTTTGGTAAGGAAGTCTTTATGATTATATATAATTATATAGTGATAATACAGAGCTATTCCATATATTGTAAGAATGTATCACAAGCTGAAAGAAATGGATCCAAACCAGATTCTGCACGGCGTCAGGTCCCGAAAGAAATATGTAGGTAGAGTAGGAATGTGCATACAGGCGTCTGTCACAAGGGGATGCCTTGCTCTGTAAAAAAGTTTTAAAAAAATTACAATTTGCAATCATTTAGACGCTTGTTTCGCTGGAGGCCTATAGGCTAGAGGGACATAAAAGGCATCATTGGAAAGGGCAGACTATGGCCTTTCCAAAGACACCAAACATTTTCTTTTCTAATGCAGCACGATTGTTCAGTTTACAATTATATAGTGAACATTGATGCTGAACTAACTCATCTTCTCATTTCCCACACCGACATCAAGTGTGGAGCGGATGGCACAACTTATTTTTTCATCGACAATCTAGACTGTAATTAAACAAAATTCCTATTCATATTTACCAAGATGTGCAAGTTAGATCTCTGTAACTGTTGTTTTTCATCATGTAAGGCGTTACACAGCGCTTCGCTAGCCAGCGGAGATAAATGAAGACATCACACACAGAGTTCGTTCTTCAAATATCTGGTATTCCTTTGTTAGATCAGCTCTTTTATAGGAAAAAGGACATACAAAAAATCTCACATTTACAAGCCAATAGAATTTTCTCAACGTCACAGATAATTCCCATAGTTGAACCCACAAAACCTATTCATCATATATGGTTATACTTTGACAGGACAAAGAGATATCTTTTTTTTTTTCTTCTGCCATGTAACTAGAATGTGGGAAGGGGGGGTGTTAAAATAAATAATAAAATCAAATAAATATTCCTATTCATATTTACCAAACAAGCAAGTTAAATTTCTGTTGCTGTTGTCAGTCCGTTTCATTTATGCACTTATCGCAGTGCTTTACATTGATGTACAGGAGAGCAGGAGGAAAGGACAACCACACAAGATATAGAGTAGAATTGCTCTCAACATAAGTCTGTTTATCAATCTCTGATATAGAACAAAAAGTGTGTGGTATAACAGCCAATCATGAAACAGAGTCAGAGTTAAAATGGTGCAGATATTTGCCACGTCTGAGATTACATTTAACTACATATGGTTTACATTTTAACTTTTGGAATAACAGAAACATTCCTAAGCCTCCCAAATCATGTATCATAGAAAGAAGGGGGAAGGGAGAACCATAGCCTGTCTGTATTAGAACATGCTTTTTATACTAAATGGGGCATATTAGCTAAGGTATTTATTTGAATCACCATATTTACATATTCATACAGGAAATTAAAAGCTAATTATTTTTTCGGGTGGGGGGCTCTTTTGGTACAGGATATGGCTGTTTACATTTCAAATTCCTAAGTTTCAAGAGTAAAATTGCTAGCAAGCATTTTAACTGAACTAGAGGGTGCATGTCAACTAAGGGAAGCTTTCATATATGCTTAAGATACAAGGAATTAAAATGATAATTATTTTACATAGACCATGGGACTGCTGTGAGGAGAGACAGGGGGACTTTGAATCTGATCTATTGATACCAAATATCACCATATAATGTGTAAAAATAGAAAAATGAACAAAAATAAATCAAAACATTTTTTTTCTCTCATTTCTATGGCAGTGGCATTATGTGCTTTTATTTATAAAGCAAACCAAGCCACTGCACTAACTCACTTTCTCATTTCCCACGCTAGGAGAAAATGTGGAGGTGATGTTGCAATGCATTATTATGCAGTGGTTCATCTAAAACACAAGCTCTGTTCTTAGGATGGCAGGGGGACCTTTGGGCCCCTGTATCTCCTTTATTTACAACCCAAAATGTCAAGTTAAGTGTCATTGGACAGGTCAGAGTCTGGCCTTTCTAATGATACCAAACATGACCATAGACAATGTAAAAAAACAAAGCATGTTTTAATATTCTATTGAGAAACTGCCAAAATTAAAGTAGCATCAAAATATGACGTCGTAAAAAAAGTTACATCTTGATAAAGACCCTCAGCCGTGGCCGTCTTTTGATGCACAGAATTTTGGTCACTCCGGTCTGAAATTTAGCATCATTTTCCATAGCTAGGGTTAGAAGTCGGGGTTAGCGTTAGAAATTAAGGTTAGGGTTAGGTTATATTTGTGTATGTTTTAGGGTTAACCCCAGCCCTAACATTCTGCTCCATTTTTGCTTCATTTTAAGGCGACAGATTGTGCACCTCGTGCACCATATGAGTGCAGAGAGAAACTCTTTTTCAGTTTTTTAAAATGTATTTATATTTTTAGGTTTTTTTCAAGGAAGGTGCTGATCCTACTGGTGTACCTCCCTGGATCCACCCCTGCTGCGGCGCCACATTACACACTTACCCCAGGGCTTAGCGGGGCTGCTTGGTCTATGTGTTTACGTTTGAGCCTGCACTCACTTGTTTTTTTATTAATGTGTTTTACCGTTGCCTATTCGTGTTGCGTGCAGGTGTCTGCATGTGGGAAATACTGTCCTTCGGCAAGCAGCCATTTTTCTGGCTAGAGAATAAAGATGTCATAGCCGTGATTGAGAAGGGAGATCGCCTCCCGAAGCCGGAAACGTGTCCACCGACGCTCTACACCTTAATGACGCGCTGCTGGACCTACGACACCACGGAGAGGCCAAAGTTTACAGAACTGGTCTGCAGCTTAAGGTAACACATTACATCAAGGATTTTCTACTTTCTCACCAGACAGCTCAGTGAAATGAAGCAAAAACTGTCAAAGCAGACAATGAAATGATATATCATTAGAAGATTCATAGGCCCTATTCCATTACTGACGCTAACATGGAGACGGTAAGTAGGATAAATGTGCGGTTGCAGATTTTCCCTTACTGTCTCCACTTTAACGACGTATTCCAGGGAAGGGTCTCGACACCTCGCGTCGGTACGCAACGCTAACCCCCATGATACCTGCAGTAGCGTTTCCACGCCACCGCGATTGTCAACTCCTGGAGTCCATAGGACTGCATGCAGGCTTGTGCTTGCTCTGCGTGATTGCGCTCTCGCAAAATTGCGCAATGCCACAGAGTGATCGCAGAGGAAGACTAAGAACTATTTGTTCCCAGTCTCACTCTGCTCCCGGGGAGAAGAAGCGGTGGGACTGGACCACCCTTTTCACCACAAAATGAGAGGTGAGTGTGGGATTTAATGGGAGGTTTTTAGGGTGTGTTAATTGTGATATGCGTCACTTTGGACTTGAAGTATATGGGCCTAGAAATGTATTTGAGAGGTGCGGGCCCGATGTTTCATATTGTTTCCCTGCCCTTTCCTTTGTTAAAGTCACTCTGTATCTACAATCATAGATGCAGGGTGTTTGTGTTTTCTGTGCCATATTCCCTGATGTCTATGTTATATTAATATTCCCATATGTATTTATTGCTGAGTCTCCTGTTGTATATACAGTGTGTCTTCTCTCTCTATATTGTAACCTTTGTATTACTATCCTGTCTTTGTATAGCACACCCCCCTGTAAGTAATGGATTCCTTTGTTTTCACATGCTTCCATCAACCCCCCTTCCCCAGCAGCTAGCTTCACCCAAATCATTATCTGCCTCCTAAGCCATTGTTCCAATGCCAGGCATTTTTCCATTGTTTCTGTACGCTCCCATGTGTGTGTGTTTTTTCAAATTGTAAAGTGAGAATAAAGTCAGTCTCTGTGTGGTTTTCAACCTGCAAGGATCTCCTGTACTTCACTGGGTTTTGGGGGAGCAGACTGCATGTGGACAGTGATCACCCACGTTACATTAATTGATTTTGCATTTGCAGACTCATTTAACACCAGCTTTCAGGAGTTGGTAAAATTTTGCCTTTCGCATCCTGACGGTAAATTGCGCTGGCACTTTGTAAAACCCCACTTATCGAGACGCTAAAAATAGATTGCGCTGCCCATGTTAAGTATAGGAGACGTTAAGTAGAGTAATCTGCCTCAAGCTGCGAGGTGCAAACTGATTTCACCCCAGTGTAGCGTCAAGAATGGAATATCCATGCCATGATGAGAGAGATAGATACAGATATAGATATATAGAGACAGAGAGATATATATATATATAGATGATCTGGTCAGTAGATTCGTCCGAAATTCTGTTAATTCGTATTTTGGAAGTACTTCCGAAATGCGAAATGATTTAATACGAATCGAGTTGAATTGAAACTAAACAAATTTATACATAACAAATCGATTCAGATCAATTTGTATCCCTAAAAAAAACCAATAAATCCTGCTCAAGTTCTATTCGATTAGGTTACAAGTCAAACTAGGTTCTAATTATCGTTTCAGTGCTCATTCAGTGTTTCTCTATGGGAGAATTTTGTTGCTGCCGAATTGCTCCGAACTGCATCGTATGTCGCTGTCCAATGGCCCGTGATGCTTAATCTATTGGCTCTATTGCTGAATCCAATAGATCAGGACCACAGGTGCTGTTTGACGCAATTCGGCGGCAATGAAAATGTCCCATAGAGAAACATTGAATGATTCCACAAATTGCTGAACGGTGCTGAAACGCTAATTTAACCCTAGCTTAACCCTCGTTTTTAACCCTAATCTAACAGTATTTGAGCAGGATTTGTTGTTTTTCTAGTGATACGACTCGATCTGAAGTAATGAAACATAATAAGGAAAATGAATCGGCAGTCAAACGAATT
Organism: Leptobrachium leishanense; assembly: GCA_009667805.1. Taxonomy (NCBI): domain Eukaryota; kingdom Metazoa; phylum Chordata; class Amphibia; order Anura; family Megophryidae; genus Leptobrachium; species Leptobrachium leishanense. The sequence continues at coordinate 43,992,352 of CM019066.1, read as the reverse complement.
CTGTTTACTGAACGAGTCTGACGTTACTTTGCCAAATCGGTGAGGTGTTCGTGTGATCGCTAGACGATGCGGTGTCCATCTGCCGACTCGGAATGTAACCAGGACAAGCAGCGATACCTCGTGCACTCCATCAATTCACCGTTTACACGTGACACCAGCACTTACTGCAGATCAGTGCTTCACAAACTTTTCTGTCCGCCTCCTCCTTGGCTCCCGGGTCCCGTCCCAGCATCCCATACACATTATTACCACCCTGCTGGCAGCTGCGCCTCTACACTGAGTTCTGACGCATTTCACGATATTTATCCTACGTCCATCTCTTCTCTTACCTCCCTCTCCATCTCTGCAGCGACATTTATCATACGGAGAAGGACATTGCAAAAGAAAAAGAGAGGAACAACCGTCAGAGACCTCCCAAAATCATCGAGCCTCTTGCAGCTCAGGAACCTCCCCCAAAGGTAAGCGGCTTCCTGTGTGCGTGAGGTCAATGATGGTTACACGTCCTGCTCCATCGAGGAGCGCCGGGCCGGAGTAAAACACTTCCACTGTTGACGGATCCCAGCTTTTGCTATGACCTGCAGCCAGGTCAAGGTCCCGTCAAGAGCCTTAATAACATCGTGAAGGCTTCAACTAGGGATGTGCGTTTCGGGTTTCGGAATTTCGTAATTTTCACGAAATTTCCCGATTCGTGTTTTCGGATGCGTGCGATTTTCCGAAAATTTTTAGATCCGAAAATGGCAGATCCGAAAAGTTTTCCGAGCCGAAACGAAATATTTTCGGAGTTTTCGAATGGACTTGAAATGTGTCAAATCGAAATTTATCATTTTAATATGATTAAATAAAGTTGTGAAATGTATATTCAATTATTCATAAGAAAAAAAGGATCTTTATTTAATACAAAAAAAACACGATAGAATCGGCAGAATTATCGTAGACACTTTGAAACGAGGAGAACAGACGTTCCGAAAAAACGAAAATTTCCGAAATTTCCGGAAAGTCGATACAAAAAACGAGCAAAGTGACCCGAAAACACAAAAAATGGTCGATATTCCGAAAAAAAATTGTACACGAAAAACGAACCGAACTGAATCGAAACAGCAATCGGTCGAAACGAGCCGAATCGAAAAGTTTAAACATCCGAACAAATCGAACCGAAAAAAAAATCGGTGCACAAGCCTAGCTTCAACGTGAGGAGCATCTGAGCCTGCCTCTCCTGCGCTGTCCTTCGGGATTCCACTCGAGGTCTTCTGGAAGCCGTTTTGAACTGAGCAACAAATAAATGTTTTTCATCCTTAGCCCTCCAGATATTTTGCAACTACATCACCCTCGATGCTCGGACACTCGTTAGGTTGTTGGAGCCTCATGGGAAATGTAGTTGCAAAACATCTGGAGGGCCGTGGATGCTGTACGTTACAGTAGACCAGTAGGGCGAGTAAAGTGCCCCTTTAAACGTACGTTTGACGCGTTTCCTGTTAAACTTAACATCCATCATATCATTATCTCCATCTGCAGCCAATGGCATGAAATAAATAACACGTCGCACACGTTAATGTCGTATTTTTGTTGCTTTTTCCCCTTCATTCCATCAGCCAAGCCGTCCAAAATACAAGGCTTCAGCCCCGGGGAATCTTCTGGCTCCTTTGGCTTTCCAGGTAAGAAATACTTGATCATGTTCCTCTGAAGTTCCAGTCCTTAAGACATGACGGCCATTGTCCTGGAGCCCTTTGCAGTGCTGGAACCTCCATGTCTCCTGTAGGAGACTTCCAGGAGTCCTCACTGCATTACTGCTGCAGTACCAGGACTAGGCCAGTAGAGGGGGCATACAGTCTTTACATGCTCTTTTATCAATACTACTAGGCCTGAACTGACCATCGGGCGTACCGGGCATTTGCCCGATAGGCAGCTCGGCTGCTCGACAGCAGGCCTTAATTGTGCCTGCCAAGCGAGGCTGCCTGGGGAACGTAGGCCGTGTTCCCGAGGCTGCAGCCTCTGCCCGGCAGGGGAATCCAAGATGACGACTGGCCATCCGGCGTGCCCTATGACATAATCAAAGGAACCCCTCATCACTTCACCCCGCACATTTCGGGGACCCCCCCCCGGCCACTTTAAAAAGCTAAAGCGTCCAGGTTGTAGATTATCCCATTAATGCTTTATTTATTTTCCTGTTTTCGCATTTTTTCCTGTTAAAGTGCCGTCCGCTTGGAGATCCACGACCTCTATGTGCGTTTTGTCGTTTTGCTTTTGCTGTATTTTTATTTTTCTGTAGATGTTTTACGCTTTCTTTGTTGCTGGACACAAAATGTGATTTATGGCTCGTGTGAAGCCTCACTGCTTTTATTGTTATGTTTTCTGTATAAAATAGTTTGTGCGCGTCGCATCGTACGGCGCTGAACCCAGTGTTTGTTTCTTGTAATGTCTTGTTGTTCGGCTGCATGTTGTGTTTCCATCGTGAGGCCGCGATCTCATTCTATGAGTAATCACACGTTTCTTCTGCAGAATAGCCTGGCTCTGATTTCAATTTTACCTTCATCTAAGATTCTTTGCATCGCCTTGAACACAGTGTGTGATTCCCCGAAGAGAAGAGTGTGTGTGTCTGTGCGCGTGTCTGTGTGCGTGTCTGTACGCGTGTCTGTGCGCGTGTCTGTGCGCGTGTCTGTGTGCGTGTCTGTACGCGTGTCTGTGCGCGTGTCTGTGCGCGCGTCTGTTCGCGTGTCTGTGCGCGTGTCTGTGCGGATGTCAGTGCGCGTGTCTGTACGCGTGTCTGTGCGCGTGTCTGTACGCGTGTCTGTGCGCGTGTCTGTGCGCGTGTCTGTGCGGATGTCAGTGCGCGTGTCTGTACGCGTGTCTGTGCGCGTGTCTGTGCGGATGTCAGTGCGCGTGTCTGTACGCGTGTCTGTGCGCGTGTCTGTGCGGATGTCAGTGCGCGTGTCTGTACGCGTGTCTGTGCGTGTGTCTGTGTGCGTGTCTGTACGCGTGTCTGTATGCGTGTCTGTGCGCGTGTCTGTGCGCGTGTCTGTGCGGATGTCAGTGCGTGTGTCTGTACGCGTGTCTGTGCGTGTGTCTGTGCGTGTGTCTGTGCGCGTGTCTGTGCGGATGTCAGTGCGTGTGTCTGTACGCGTGTCTGTGCGTGTGTCTGTGCACGTGTCTGTGCACGTGTCTGTGCACGTGTCTGTGCGCGTGTCTGTGTTTTTCCATGATTGTTTTACAACATATATTCACTTTTTTTCACAGGGTTATTCAAAGAGATCCAAATTGTGGCTGAAAGGAAACTGAACACTGAAATTCAGCGTACGGTTATCTTTCCTGGCCATTCGGCTATTCAGAGAGGAGGCAATTCGCCAAATCCTGGCGAATTGCCTGCACATACGGTGCCTGTTCGGTGCCTGTTCGAGGGCAGTGAAATCCCCATAGAGAAACAATGCTTCGTCTATTCAGAAAACACAAACCAGCAGTGAAAGGTTCCCCTAATACCCTGCCATTCGGTGGTTTCATTCGACAGGTTTATTCAGGCGAATCCCATAGGCTTCAATGTTAAAAAAATTCCCATTTTAATTCAATATCTAATAAATCGTTTATTATATTATTCTACAGCAAAAAGTCTCTTTATTTATAGATTTTTTAGGATCATTTAAGCATTTTTCGGTGTTTTTCTTTGCAAAAATAAATTTTCCGGTGTTTTTTTTTTATTATTTTTTTTTAAATAGTTTTTTCATTTTTTTCTGTAACATTCCTCTTTATAATCATTCATTGGATCTTATATGTAAATTTCAGACATTTTCGCTCAGTAGTTTCTCTGCAAACAGCGTTTCACTTTTCAAACATTCAAGCGTACTGTTTTCTTTGTTTTTTTTCACTCCATTCGTCTGCTTTTTCCAGCGGCTGCTCTGCGCTGTGATCGGCGGCTGCTCAGGTTTCTCCGGCGTGTTCGGCGGGGTTAATCGAGCTGTTTTACGGGTTTTAGTGAGTGTTCAGGTTTTTCCGGCGGCTGCTCTGCGCTCTGATCAGCTGCTGCTTGGGTTTCTCCAGCGTGTTCGTCGGGGTTAGTCGAGCTGTTTCGCAGGTTTTGCGGTGAGTGGTCGGCGGGTTTGCGGTGTGCATTTGTCAGGTTGGTGGTGGGTTTTCCTTGCACCACGGGGATCCTGCGGTGCTTGCTGAATACACCGCAGGGTCGTCGAAATAGGATTGCCGAATCACGCCGAATTGAAGAGAACGAAAAGTCACCGAACGTACGGTGACTTTTTGAATCTCTTTGAATAACCCTGTCAGTTTTTAAATGCAATGTTTCAATATTTGATGTTTTTATATGTGTAGCCACCAGCCTTGTGTGGAATTAATAATTATTCTATTATTATTTTTTTATATTTCGTTCCATTTTTAGTTTTTAAATAATCATATTATTTTGAATATTTATTTATTTATATTTTTATTTCCTTTTATTCCGTCCGGTGCATATTCTTTTTTTCTTTTCAACTAGTAATGTCTACCCCATCTATTGCAAATATGTTTGTTTTTTTTCCCCCATTTATTTTGTAAGCGCAAATCCAGTCTGTCTTTCATCAAACGCAATATTATTTTATATAATATTATTATTATTTATTTTTGTAAGAGTTTTTAAGGTTTACTGTTAGTCTTGAGCACTTTATCTTTCAATAGTATGATGTAGACAGGTGTTGTAAATATTTTCCCATACATTTTATAGCGATGGATCCAGACTACGGCTCATTAAAGTATCTTTTTTTTATATATTATTTTTATTTCTCTTTTTTTTTTTGTACTTTAGCTTGTTATATTCAATAATCTCTTGAAGCTGCGGGGTGGCGATTAAGTCTAAATAAATTCTTTTCTATTCTATTACTCAAAGGATTAAGTCGAAAGTGACAATTAATGGAGAGAGATGGAAGCGTGCGGTTGTGATCTGGAGACCCCAGCCATGACCCCGTCGCCCCCCTCTTATGATCTCCCAGGTCCCCCGGCTTGTTATAACCAGGAGGTCACGGGACTCTTTCTAATGCCGCTTTTCTGCTGTTCGGCTAAAATGATTACGCCGCATTGGGGGGCGGGCGGGGGGGCACCACGCATTCAGGCGAGAACATGCTGAATTCTGATAAGACGTTTTGGACTGAAAACAGTCGTAGAGCGAAGGAAAAATATTATCTCGCCGTGTCAGGGAGGCGTCGAGGAGAGCGACGGGATTCTGGATCATTAGGCGGGTTTTTGATGAGTTGGTCGAGGCCATTAAACGCCGTTTATTATCACCGCGTAATAGGGCGCCTTCGTGGCGCGGCGCTGTCAGGGACAGGGGAGGGACGGTAATGTCAGTGAGTTGCTGCTAAAACGTGTAATTTAATGAACGAGCTGAATACTATCAGTCTGCGGGACAGTAAATTAATAGACACACAGCGAGTTCGTCGTCTGAGATAATAGTTAATTGGTATTTACGCAAACGAACCGTAATAACCAAAAACCAAAGTGCGGCACGGTGCAAGCAAAGAAAAAAGGCTTCACACGGGGAGCTTAATAAGTAAACCTTAATACACGCACGCGTAGAATCTTTTCATCACTTCATATTCTCATTATTTAAAGAAAGCAGAAACACGATAAGAACATAAAAAGACAAAGAAAAATCCCATGAACTGCACTAAATATAGGATTATGAGGTAGGTAAACTCACATAGTCTGGAGCCATTTCTTGGCTCTTATATATATTTATTTATTTATTTATTTATAAAGGATTTTACCAGGAAGGATACATTGAGATTTCTCTCGTCTTCAAGTATGTCCTGGGTTCGAGAACATTGAAGTGTTACAGAAATACAAAGTAATAAAATGCAAGATATTAAAAAAGAAAACAAGAAAAACCCACAGAATTAAACAAAAACAACACAGAATCGAATCTATCGGATCTGAAAAGGACCAAACGTAACTCAGAAGTGAATTCAATGAGAAGAAATTCTAAGAACAAGTGGATCCTGTGTAGGAAAAGTTCTGTGTTAAGTTCATTCCCTTTCAGATCCCATGAGTAAGATCGAAGAGCCAGCGACAGGCTCCAGACCATGTGAGTCTATCAATGTCATATTCCTTATTCTCATTTAGTGGATGTCACACTACACTGGAGATTTTTTCTGTCAAATATGTGATCTTATGTATTTAACGACTAACCCAACCTTTTCATTTTAACGTTAGTTATATTCATACACCTCCCTCTTTAGAAGGGTCCAACTTTCCCTCTTTTTTCTGGTAATGGCCCTCATTTTAGGGGTTCCTCCATATATTCAGGGTGTGTGGGTGTCTTTTTAGGGGCTCCTCTATATATTCAGGGTGTGCGGGTGTCTTTTTAGGGGCTCCTCCATATATTCAGGGTGTGTGGGTGTCTTTGTATGGGCTTCTCCATATATTCAGGGTGTGCGGGTGTCTTTAGGGGTTCCTGCATATATTCAGGGTGTGTGGGTGTCTTCTTATGGGCTCCTCCATATATTCAGGGTGTGCGGGTGTCTTTTTAGGGGTTCCTCCATATATTCAGGGTGTGCAGGTGTCTTTTTAGGAGCGCCTCCATATATTCAGGGTGTGTGGGTGTCTTTTTAGGGGCTTCTCCATATATTCAGGGTGTGTGGGTGTCTTTGTATGGGCTTCTCCATATATTCAGGGTGTGTGGGTGTGTTTTTAGGGGTTCCTCCATATATTCAGGGTGTGTGGGTGTCTTTTTATGGGCTTCTCCATATATTCAGGGTGTGTGGGAATCTTTTTAGGGGTTCCTCTATATATTCAGGGTGTGCTGGTGTCTTTAGGGGCTCCTGCATATATTCAGGGTGTGTGGGTGTCTTTTTATGGGCTTCTCCATATATTCAGGGTGTGTGGGTGTCTTTTTAGGGGCTCCTCCATATATTCAGGGTGTGTGGGTGTGTCTTTAGGGGCTCCTCCATATATTCAGGGTGTGCAGGTGTCTTTTTATGGGCTTCTCCATATATTCAGGGTGTGTGGGAATCTTTTTAGGGGCTTCTCCATATATTCAGGGTGTGCGGGTGTCTTTTTAGGGGCTTCTCCATATATTCAGGGTGTGTGGGTGTCTTTTTAGGGGCTTCTCCATATATTCAGGGTGTGTGGGTGTCTTTTTAGGGGCTCCTCCATATATTCAGGGTGTGTGGGTGTCTTTGTAGGGGCTCCTCCATATATTCAGGGTGTGTGGGAATCTTGTTAGGGGTTCCTCCATATATTCAGGTGTGTGCGGGGTGTCTTTTAAGGGGTTTTTCTCCATATATTCAGGGTGTGCGGGTGGTTTTTAGGGGCTTCTCCTATATATTCAGGTGGCGGTTGTCTTTTAGGGGCTTCTCCATATTTAGGGTGTGTGGGTGTATTTTTAGGGGCTCCTCCATATATTCAGGGTGTGTGGGAATCTTTTTAGGGGCTTCTCCATATATTCAGGGTGTGCGGGTGTCTTTTTAGGGGTTCCTCCATATATTCAGGGTGTGCGGGTGTCTTTAGGGGCTCCTCCATATATTCAGGGTGTGCGGGTGTCTTTAGGGGTTCTTCCATATATTCAGGATGTGTGTGTGTCTTTTTAGGGGCTTCTCCATATATTCACGGTATGCGGGTGTCTTTTTAGGGGTTCCTCCATATATTCAGGGTGTGCTGGTGTCTCTTTAGGGTCTCCTCCATATATTCAGGGTGTGTGGGTGTCTTTTTAGGGGCTCCTCCATATATTCAGGGTGTGCAGGTGTCTTTAGGGGTTCCTCCATATATTCAGGGTGTGTGGGAATCTTTTTAGGGGTTCCTCTATATATTCAGGGTGTGCGGGTGTCTTTAGGGGTTCCTCCATATATTCAGGGTGTGTGGGTGTCTTTGTATGGGCTTCTCCATATATTCAGGGTGTTGGCTGTGTTTTTAGGGGCTCCTCCATATATTCAGGTGTGTGTGGGTGTGTCTTTTTAGGGGCTTTCTCCATATATTCAGGGTGTGCGGGGTTGTTTTTTTAGGGGCCCTCCATATATTCAGGGTGTGCGGGTCCTTTTTAGGGACTCCTCCATATATTCAGGGTTATGCGGGTTCTTTTTAGGGGCTCCTCCATATATTCAGGGTGTGTGGGTGTCTTTTTAGGGGCTTCCTCCATATATTCAGGGTGTGGGGTGTCTTTTTAGGGGCTTCTCCATATATTCCGGGTGTGTGGGTGTGTCTTTTAGGGGCTCCTCCATATATTCAGGGTGTGTGGGTGTCTTTTAGGGGCTCCTCATATATTCAGGGTATGCGGGTGTCTTTTTAGGGGTTCCTCCATATATTCAGGGTGTGCGGGTGTCTTCTTTAGGCTCCTCCATATATTCAGGGTGTGCGGGTGTCTTTAGGGGCTCCTCCATATATTCAGGATGTTGTGTGTGTCTTTTTAGGGGCTTCTCCATATATATTCAGGGTATGCGGTGTTCTTTTTAGGGGTTCCTCCATACATTCAGGGTGTGCTGGTGTCTCTTTAGGGCCTCCTCCATATATTCAGGGTGTGTGGGTGTCTTTTTAGGGCTCCTCCATATATTCAGGGTGTGCAGGTGTCTTTTAGGGGGTTCCATATATTCAGGGTGTGTGGGTGTCTCTTGTATGGGCTTCTCCCATATTCAGGGTGTGTGGGTGTGTTTTTAGGGGCTCCTCCATATATTCAGGTGTGTGTGGAATCTTTTTAGGGGCTTCTCCATATATTCAGGTGTGCG